>OW569324.1:9024242-9336742 GCA_937595015.1 Polyommatus icarus | reverse complement strand
CTTTGAGTCTCGGGAAAGGACAAGGGATACTTTTGGTCCCGGAAAATGTACGGTTACTGCACAATATACTTTTATGATTTGCGCGTAAACTATTCAATTGATTTTTATGAAATTTGGTATGGAGATACTTTGAGTCTCGGGAAAGGACCTTGTCCTTTCCCGAGACTCAAAGTATCCGTACATTTTCCGTACAAGAACCGCACAATAAGCTTTTATGATTTTCGCCTAATCTATTGTGATGAAATTTAGTATGGAGATACTTTGAGTCTCGGGAAAGGAGAAGGGATACTTTTTGTCTCGGAAAATGTACGGTCCCCGCACAATAAACTTTTATGATTTTTCGCCTTAGCAGTAAACTATTCAGTCTATTTTTATGAAATTTGGCATGGAGATACTTTGAGTCTCGAGAAAGGACAAGGGATACAATTATTGTCCCGGAAAATGTACGGTTCCCGCACAGTAAACTTTTATGATTTTCGCCTGAGCTATTCAATCTATTTTGATGAAAATATTTGGTATGGAGATACTTTGATTCTCGGGAAAGGAATAAGGATACTTTTTGTTCCGGAAAATGTACGGTTCCCGCACATTCAACTTTTATGATTGTTGCCTAAACTTTTCAATCTATTTTGATGAAATTTATATATCTATAGTATCGGATAAAAGTGATTTCTTGCCCTGAGTAGAAAACTCAAAACATGTAAATATTTGTTTTAGTATTATTCGATGAAATCCAGTAACGTAGTGAGTTATAAAGTTGGGTTTTAATGGCCCGCACGACCCTTTTGCGGATTTGCTTAAGGAATGGGCAAATAAAGTCATATCGTGGAAATATAACTCGATCGTGGGCTTATGTGGTCGATATTCGCCAGCCACTAAACGGCTACTTTATGTTAAATATTAGAATAAGTCTTCATAACCATGACTCTAAAGTTCTCGCTACCAGGGCATTACCAAGAGTCTTAGGCGTTTTAAAACTTACCATGTTCGCCTTTTCTATGTTACATAATATTACTATTTAGTTATCTATTGGGTGTTTGCACACTGTACGATAACGACACGACACGATACCACAGAATAGAGGACCACCGCACATATTATACAATTATTTCAAGTTGGCCGACTATCGTATAAACTGACTATTGTACTAATTCTAATATTCTGTCACTTATTATTGAATGCACCCAAAATATTCTCCATTCTTTTCGCCTTTGTTTTATTAGTGCCACAATAAAAACGTGTTTTTTACGCATTTTAAGTTTTAACACGCACGTCGCGTGTAAAAACCGTTATCAAATAAATCTAAAAGTCTGCAGCTGGCAGCGTACACGATGAAGGTGTCTAATTAAATTGTGACACTACGCAATTTAGCATAAGGGGCCGGGTACCCTTGGAATTTCTCATACATACGTAATACCAAAATCATTTTCTCATACGAAAATATTTAACATATTTGAGTTATTTTTCAGTTTAAAAGGAAACCTAGGTAATTATTATTTTAAACTGAAAAATAACTCAAACATGTTAAATATTTTCGTATGAGAAAATGATTTTGGTATAACGTATGTATAAGAAATTCCAAGGGTACCCGGCCTCTTAAGTTATTCAAGTACGATAGTCGGCCGACTTGACGTTGTATTATATGTGCGGTGGCCCTTATCTATTCTGTGGTATTGTGTCGTGTCGTTACCGTCGCAGTGTGAAAACACCCATTTCTATACTTCTTTCCGATATCGTATTCTAATGCCGTATCACTTGTATAATAAATAAGGCAGCCGAGCAAACTGGTAGTGGATGCAATTAAAACCGTCGACATTACAATTTTAATCAAGCTGTCAAAACATTTTGTAAAATGGGAACACGCGTCATACATATTTGTTACGCTTGCATTACGCCGTATTAAGCTTTTGTTCGTTCTTACAATGGATAACTGAAACTGTCGGCCGCTGGAAAAGAAACAATAGAGATACAAATTTATAATGCAGGCTGGAAATGAATCACGTCACGCCGCGCTCCTTCGGGAACTGTTCTGAATGAAAATGAACAACAAAATAACTCTCATTCTACATAGACATGAATAAACGCGTTTTGGTGATTACCATATTTTTAATCGGTGAAATTTAAACGAGTTTTACATAATTTTGACGTTTGAAATATAGCGTAAGTTTGCAACAGTGACATAAATGATTACTTGATATTTTGAAATGACGCGCTGTCATACGTGTTCCGTAACCTAATTGGCTGCAGTGAAATTGCTTTAAGGGTCAACACACATTGCAACGTCACACGTAAATTTGCCAGGCAGCACGAAATCGCAAGTGGCAAATCCTTGGTATATCTCTGGAACGAACTGTCACCAGCAGCATTTCCGGACCTATACGGCCTGCAAACCTTCAAGAAAAGAGCGTATTCCCTCTTAAAAGGCCGGCAACGCACCTGCAGCTCTTCTGATGTTGCGAGTGTCCATGGGCGACGGTAGTTGCTTACCATCAGGTGACCCGTTTGCCCCTTTGCCCCCTTATTTAATAAAATAAAATTGGCATAATATCATGTTCAATGTAAATCTTCTTGTGTAGTAATAAATTTTAGTTTTTAAAGAGTTGCAATGTGAACTGACTGTAAGTTTTAGACCAAACTATGGCACTTATACCAGCTCGGAAATCTTATCAGCTTATTTACAGTTAATTTTAATAAAAGGAGGCCACACTGGATTCTTATTTAGATAGGGGCAAGTTACACATTATGACTTTATTTATGTTTGCGTGATAAAAATGCATTAATTTGGCTACTATTGCACATTGGGATGTATTAATGCGTGAGCCATTTATAACATGAACCGCTTCGCGCGATTCTGTCGGCAAATGGGCCATACATCTAGCTTAGTGGTGTAAACGCCCCCAATAATAATATGACAATTGCTTTGTTGTGGGAAATAGTAATGCCGACGGCTCCCGCGGGCGTTACCGAAATTATATCACATATTTTCAGTTACGTGTTTCAACGGAAGCCTCTTTTTGTTCGAAGGAGCTATTTTGTCGTACACGTCGGCTTTTTAACCAAACAGCTGTTATTCTCATGGCTAACAAATCTTCTGCATAATAATGGGGAAAAAGGTCTAATAACCTTTAGACTTTAACTGAGGAATAAAATATTTTTTATTTATTTATTGCTTTACAATAATTGTTTAATGTAATATTTTCGGGTCCATATTGGATGCGAGTAGCAGGAGATCGGCCACCTTGGCGTTCATTGAGAGAGGCCTATGTCCAGCAGTGGACAAATATAGGCTGATAATATGATGATGATGAATATTTTCATAATAATATTAAAAGTCCTAAAGAGGCCTAAAGCTTTGGGTACATTTTGATGCGGCGCAGCGAGGCGGTTCGCATTTTTCATACAAGTTTTAGCCGAGTTCACGATAGATTATCAAATTTTAGTGAAAACAGAAAAATGCGGCCCGCCTTGTAGCTACCGTCACAATATATGCGAAGGTTTAGGCCTTTTCAAGACTTATAATAAAATGAACACATTAATAATTACTTTTGTTACGCAAATTAATTGTAAAGCAATGTAAACCCATGTAAGCACGTAAAGTGCGACGCATCTCTCTCACTTCCGTATGCGCTGCCCACATACGGATCATGCAAACATGTGGTATTTGCCTCATTCTATGCAAAGTAGACTACAGTAGATACAGTTAGCAACCTGTACTACTGTAACATTTTTTTTTAAGTGATGGAAAATGTTTTCATCACGTTGAAACAAAATAATTAAAAATTTCGCTGAAAACAATATTATTATGTATTTTATAAATGTTCTTAAAAACTTATTTTGTAGATTATTACAAAGTACGTTTACGGTTTGAGTCAGATCTCATAAGGGTCGGTTCACATTGCAACGTAACGTTCAGGTAATTTTGAACATTACTTGAGACACAAGGTATGTAATCTGGCGCCAGTGTGCATCTGTCGAGCGATTGACAACAAGGCCCCACAGAACACCAGGGATCGCGGTGTAGGTACTATACCGTGATCGTCACCTGAGTGGGGTCCTTTTCGGTGGAATGCGCATTGCACTACATTGTCGTTTGCTATCTTTACCCAAATAGATACCTACGTACAGTATATTATGTTCATCTGGCACTTATTTGTTAATGATCCTTTTTTATGTTATTTTTGTTTTTTAAAATATTATACTTAGGGCCTGTTTCACCGCTTCCTGATAAGGCTATCCACCACTTAATTTGACAGATGGAGTATGGAAAATCTGTCAAATAACCCTATCGGGCACCTTATCAGGAAGCGGTGAAACAGGCCATTAGTGTCTTTTTTGTGAAAAGTTTATTGTAATGTGGTGTAATGTGTTTGTACTGAATAAATGTTTACTTACTTACTTACTTAATCTATATACTAACTAGCTGACCCGACAGACATTGTCCTTTCTTAACGATGATTATTTAATTGGAATTGGTATAATTAAGAAAACAATAGATTAAAATAAGTATGTTCATGCCAAATTTCATCAAAATAGATTAATAAATAGTTTAAGCGAAAATCATAAAAGTTTATTGTGCGGAAACCGTACATTTTTCGGGACCAAAAGTATCCCTTGTCCTTTCCCGAGACTCAAAGTATCTCCATACCAAAATTCATCAAAACCGATTGAATAGTTTACGCGCAAATCAAAAAGTATATTGTGCAGTAACTGTACATTTTTCCGGGACAAAATGTATCCTATGTCCTATTCCTGGTTCTAAGCTACCTCTCCACCAATTGTCAGCCAAATCGGTCCATCCGTTCTTAAGTTATAAGTGGCGGACTACTGGTACGATTTGAAAAATGATTTCAGTGTTAGATATGCCATTTATCGAGGAAGGCTAAAGTTATATTATTTTATCACGCTTATACTAATAGGAGCAAAGAAATAGAGGAAAGTGTGGAAAAAACGGGGGGAAATTATTTGAAAGTGCTTATTTAAACGCTCTAATCTCAGGAACTACTGGCCCGATTTGAAAAATTCTTTCAGTGTTAGATAGCACATTTATCGAGAAAGGTTATAGGCTGTAGTTTATCACGCTAAAACTAATAGGAAAGAATAAATAGAGGAAATGTGGAAGAAACGGGGGAAATTATTTGATAGGGATTATCTCACTTATCTCACGAATTACTCGAGCAATTTTTATGTTATTTGGCACACATGAAGAATAGACTACGTGAAACAATATAGGTTTCTTTATTTGCGGAAAAATGTACGGTTTCTGTGACATTCCTAAATAACGCTAGCGAAGCCGCGCGGAACATCTAGTGTAATATATTCCTCTACAGTTTTATTTTCAAAGAATAAGGTATGCATAAAAATTATAATCTTGTTTATAAATTCAATAATCGAGACGTAATCATAAGTCAAAGCCATAGACCATTGACAGCTTTTTATTTTTTTTTCTCCCAATGTTATAAGCCCATAGTATAATAATAATTAAATTATTATACTATGGGCTTATAACATTGGGAGAAAAAAAAATAATTTAATAATAATTATACTATGGGCTTATAACATTGGGAGAAAAAAAAATAAAAAGCTGTCAATGGTCTATGGCTTTGACTTATGATAACGTCTCGATTATTGAATTTATAAACAAGATTATAATTTTTATGCATACCTTATTCTTTGAAAATAAAACTGTAGAGGAATATATTACACTAGATGTTCCGCGCGGCTTCGCTCGCGTTATTAATTTAGCGTTATTAGTATAATAATTATTAAATTATTATACTATGGGCTTATAACATTGGGAGAAAAAAAAAAGCTGTCAATGGTCTATGGCTTTGACTTATAATTACGTCTCCAATGTTATAAGCCCATAGTATAATAATTATTAAATTATTATACTATGGGCTTATAACATTGGGAAAAAAAAAAGCTGTCAATGGTCTATGGTTTTGAATTATGATTACGTCTCGATTATTGAATTTATAAACTAGCCAGGTGGATGCAAGTTCCGAACAAAAAAAAATTGGGTTCCAAATTTAAACGTAGCAACTGGACCCAATAACATAATCTGTGCTTGATCTTTGCGAGATCGACTGTGATTGGCTGATAAAAAAGACCATAAAGAATTTAAACTACATGAGAAAAAAGACGAAGAAGGAGTTTAAAACTCAAAGTTCGATTTTCATTTTGTGAAAATTATTTGTAGCAACTCATACAAAAATTGTAAATTATGTGGTTTAATTATTGAAAAACGAAAGGTAAGCCATTGTAAAATGTAAATGTAACCGTAAATTGATAAATTGAAGCAAAACATAACTATGTCATACCATGTTTTAATACAAAGTTACATGTCGTAGTATTATTTGCATTATGCAATTTGTACATTAATTTACAACTTAAACTATATAATATGAAAAATATATATTATTATTTCATAGAAAATATTATAATGTATATCAGTATGCAGTTAATTTGGAAAATGTTGAAATGTGTATATTGTTTTATTGTAATAATACATGAGGTTATATTAACTATACTTTAATAATTTATGCGAACTGTATGGAAATGTAGTAAATGAAAAATGTTTAATTAATTTTAGATTTTTAGGTCCCTATACTAGTTTGCTACATTCTAGTCTGCAAGCAATAGCTGTTAGGAGATTTTAGGAGGAGAAGGAAGGTATGGGATTATGAGTGGTACGGCAACCAAGGAAAAATCCTCTGATCAAGTGAGGTTGTATGCAGCTGGCCTGAACCCGCGTGATAGATTTCAGCTGTCGTATACAGGGTGTAACAGAACAAAGTAATGATACTTAAGTGTGTATATATAAAGGTGCGCGTCCACTGGATCGGAGAGAATCGGAATGAGGAAGAGGGAGAATCGGAGCGTAGGTACGCAGCGGACGGATTTGTTGCTTTGTATGTATGGTATGACTACTGTGAACTGCACTAGAAGTACTGGAACGTCATTCTGCGCCTGACAAATATATTATGACGACACGACGCGCCATCCGCACCGTCGCATACGTTCCGATTCCGACCTGGTGGACGCGCAGCTGTAATCCCCTCCCTATATAGAGTTTACTGTATAAGCCAATCAAGTAGTTAGTAGAGTAGCATAGACAGCTATTCTATTATATTTATATAAATAAAACTTATAAAACTGTACTGTAATATTATAATAATACTGAATAATAGAAATCAACAAAAGCATGTGGATTAAATCTGTTTTATTGTTTAATTTACCTTATTAGCCTATTTATTTAGCTATGTACAATAATTTTTAATGAAATAAAACATTTATTTGAGGTCATTTCTTTTTTATTTAATTTTTTTTAATTTTTGGTATGTTTAGAGCGAAAGGTTTTGCACTTAAAAATTTTAACTTCAGTTTCAAATTAAAAAAATAACGGATGTTAATTTTTTTTCTTCTAAGTCCGACCTCTTATTACGTAGTATACAGTTTACATCCTCTTTGAAACTAGCTAAAAGGTAATCCTTTTAGCTTTTATTTTATTTAAATAATTTATTTAGTATTTAAGTTTTTTAATTTATTAATTTAGTATGCTCTTAGTTCCTAATTGTATTGTCTAAACTATATTATTGTGAGGTCACACGTTGGTCCCAGCAGAAAATCAGTGCAGCAACTTCTCTTGCTGCTTATGCTAAGCTGGGGTCCATTTTTGTGCGATCACACAACAAAATGTAAATTAAGTATTGTACCATGTCCTTGTTCTTTCGTCCTTTGTAAATATTGTGTTGTGTGATGTGCAAAATAAACTTTTCTTATTCTTATTCTACAAATTGGTTGAGCGATGCGAGTTGTATAGACAGATTTTCCGATCTTTGTCATCAAACTACACTAGTAAGTAACTAATATAGCAATTAAGACCTTATCTTATAATATTACGTTTAATTAAAGTAGTTACGAGTGGTGTTTGTTATATTAATTAGTCGATAACAACTTTACGAAAAGTTGGCTAATGTAATTAACTTTTCATCCACAGTATATTGAGGGATCGGAATTATTAATAAATAGAGAATTTCAATTTATGAAAAGGGATATGAATAGTTTTGTTTGATTTTACATTAATTTCTGACTGTATTTTAATTATGAAACACAATGTGGATTTTATATTGCAAAAATTAATACCTTGCAAAAAAAAACACTGTGTAGTGTGTATGCCTCATAGAATATACAGTTTACATAATGTCTTGTCTTTGTCTAATATCTTTTGAAAAGCCAGTAGCATTACAGACTAGGATAATTTGATTTATCAAATAAAACTATTGGGTTGTTACGTGATAATATCTATACTCGTATTTTAGTCGTATTTTTTATTTGTTTTTACTTTTCAAAGTATTTTTGGCTAAGTTTTAATTTTTTTGCCAAGAGTATAATATTCAAAATTATGAACCGAATAGATTTTTAAGATAACTATGGAATATAATGCAGAATTTACTCTGCTATAACTATAATATTTTACGAAAATTTAAGGTTATATTTTGACTCTGGAATATCGGTGGCAATTTTTCGAAGTGACGTCATATCGTTCCTAAACATATTAAGGCTGCATTAAGTATGTCGTTATTCGTGGTGAGTGTTTGTGAGCCGACAGCTCCGGGAACTAACAGCCTCGGCGGCTGTAAACGTCTCCACCGTCTGACTTTTGGTGATTTACTTCCATTTTATGTGTCGTGCTTCTCAGATTTATATTAAATTTATATTTTATGTGATTTTTATACCCCGGAATGTGTCAAGAGGTTTTTCCGCTGTATACGCTTTTATATACGACCTTAGGTTGTATAGCAAATAAAAATAAGCAGTAACTGGTAATATACTTATACCTAGTTGTTGATAACGTGATTCTCGGATAGTATTTTAATAGCTTTGATAGCGACTCATTTGCGCTGAGTGATTTACTCGGAAGATACTAATTACTTGTATTCGAAGTATTAAACAAGCCCGAGTTATTAAAAGTATAATAGCTTTTAGTATCTCTATATAGTCTGTAATTGTAGAAAATTGTACAAAGGAATACTCGTGGCTTAAGTTTCGGAGTAGGAACTATTCCGCCGCCGCGTGCCTGGGAAAAGATAAACGGGAAAGTTTTAAGTGATAAAATTATTTAAAAACAATTGCTAAATTTTCACTTTAATGGATACTAAAAAGAGTAACTTTCAGGTAATTTTGAACTTGAAGTAAATATAATCTCTTTTTTATTTCCATTGAATTTTTGCATTTTTTATCGACTGATAATCGTAAAACTTATCTACAAAATGTTATCATATCACACACTTTAGAAATAATAATTATTGGCTGCATTCCTGCGATGCAAAGTATCATACGTCAATTTTGACTTTTGCATTTATATTATTAGTATGCATTACGCAAAACAGTATATATATAATACATTTTGGAAATATTTGTTATCAGAAAATAAACAACCCTGACGTGATAAAATATTACTTTGCGTATGATTCCTAGAATCATAAATACATACCATTATTCTCCACATCCTTTGTTTTTAACATTAACGCATTGTGTTGATGCCGTACATTAAAATCCCTTAATAAAAGGGACAAGGGCCCCGAACTTGTAGAAAGTTGTACCCTCGGTGTCAAGTTTGTGTAGAACGGCCCTTACGACAGGCCTGTCGGACCCTGGGGGACTGTATTTTAACCCGTTGCTGCTCGTGATAGCTCACGGTTTGGGGACACATTCTGCAAAAATTAGGAGTGTCTTTTTCAACTAGAACTAAAATGTTGTAAAAGCAAAATTTATTACATTTTTTTAACTATTTTATTTGAAGGACGGCAATATATTTAAAAATGGTTTTAGAAAAAAATATTTTAAATGAATAGTCTTCGTTATCTTTATTCTGTTTCACGTAAATCAGTTTACATTTACCGAATAGCACTAACGAGACGAGAGAGTATTTGGGTTTTTATTTGTTTCCTTTGCCTTTAATCAGAATCAAAGGGGATTGTTAAAAATGTTTACTTGCTTTTCACGAAAAACTGTAAAATGTGTTATTTGAATATTTTACACGGATTATTCACAAAACAGAAGGATAATTTAATAACGTAATGGGGAAGATTAATTAATCCCATAATTTAAAAAAAAGTGCAAGAGGGACTCTCGTAAGGGTTTCGCGGAAAAAATTGATTGAACGAAATGTGGCTTACGATGGTGTATTAAACAAAAACTACTCGATCTTCTTCAAACCACTTTCCGTCGGTAGTTTTCATGGTAATGTACAATTATAATATTGCACATTACCATGTAACCAACCCAACCCAAAAATTTTGTTGGGAATTAACAATTTCCAGTGTATTGGTAAATATAAAGCTAAACCTCAATAAGCGCAATTAAAAGCAGCCGCATTGGCCACAGTCAATTAGTCAACTGCATCGAAATTGCCGGTAATTTCGCAAGGTAAAGTCTTAGAATTAAAGACTGTGGAAAGGTTAAGAGAAAACGGCGGAGGACGTGACCAATATGTCCCCGGGCGGGTTAGCGTATGTGGTGCACGTGCCGCGAGTTTGCTTTGACATCGTGCGCCGGCTACCTCCCGCTCGCCTCGCGGATATCGAATCAAACTTCGATCGCGTTAAGTATATTTACACTCTCTCATGTCGACGATATTTGTGTGAGGTGCGATTTGAATCGTCTGAATATATTATGTGTTTTTTTTTTGGGTTATGCTTTCTCTCTGATGTTATGAACTGTAGAAGGCGGTATAGAATCGTTTGATTGGGCGATTTAAATGACAGGGGTGTATTTTATGATTAAGAACTAATCCATACTTCCATACTAATATTATAAATGCGAAAGTGTGTCTGTCTATCTGTCCGTCTGTCTGTCTGTCTGTCTGTCTACCTGTCTGTCTGTCTGTCTGCCTGTTACCTCTTCACCGCTGTAACCGCTGAACAGATTTTGCTGAAATTTTGCATGGAGATACTTTGAGTCCCGGGAAAGGACATAGGCTACTTTTTATTCCGGAAAAATGTACGGTTCCCGCGCGATAAACGAGTTTTGGCCCAACGGAGTTGCGGGTGACAGAAATAGGACGACTCTATGTATTAATTACTCAATCAAAAGTTTAGAAATATCAAAAATAGCTAATAATTAACATTAAAGAATATGGTCATTAGAAGTGAGGGTAGTTAAATAAAAAAAGTATAGATGATAAAATATGTTTTATTGTCGGTCCAAGGCCCTACCGCTGGTTCAGTGACCTTCCCACCGAGAAGAACCAGCAAGAAACTCGGTGGGTCTAAATTTTTTTTTTAAACAGTATAAATTACAATACAGAACACAGTACACACAATAATCAAGTTATTAAACAATAGTAGTAACAGTAAAAGTAACCAATAATCAAAATATTATAACATTTAAGAAATATTATCCACCTAATAAACACAAAGCAACACAAATACAATCAAATATGGTGGATAATAATTACAATAGAAAAGTACTTAACTCACTGTTCAGCCGTCTCCAGGTCACCAGAAAAAGTAACAGTCTTATTAATTTTCTGGCCTTTTTATATCCCGGGTTTGGCTATGACCAGGGAATATTTCCATCTATTGGCTATACCCATTGACCAATCAAAAATAAGTCAATGTTATATCTTGTATGATATTTGAATCATTAAATATTATTTTGATTTGACCGGAAATATTCCCTTTGTCCAATCAGCCAATCATTATGCCCGCTGTACACTCTCGCCGAGAGCTCTCGGGCGAGAGTCTCGTGCGAGAGCCCCTTGCCCGAGTGGGATCATGTACATTCTCGCTTAGTTCAATCGCAGTAAAGAACTCAGACAAGATGGAGGAAAACGACTATTCACCATTCACCATGCATCGAAAGATATCATTGTAATCCAAAGATTTATAATCATATTTAATTTTATTTCTCACAGATAATGACTCATAATGTCGTTTAATATTGTTATTTTTCTGTTCTACACTGTCCAACGGCGAAACTAGTACTGAAAGACGCGAGAGTGTACAGTAGTGCGCTCGTTTTCCTCGCGAGACCCTTTGTCTCGGGCGCAAAATACCGACAACGGACCGAGAGGGTCCGAGACAGGCGAGACGAGGCGAGCGCACCCATTTACACTCTCGCACTCGGGCCGCCTCGCTGTGTCTCGGCGAGAGTGTACAGCCGGCTTTACATTTCTATTGGATAATACATTTTATCAGACCACAAAACGTTTTATTTCTCATTTAAGTATATCCTAGATATTTCGAACAATACATTTATAACATATCTTTAATTAAAACAACAATATAAATAACAACTTCTAACTGAAATAACCAATAAGTGTCGATAATTAGATAAATAAGTATCTAAATGAACCAAAACTTCCTTATCATGTTTCACAGATAATAATCATTTTTATCTACTTCGAGGTGCATATTTCACAGATAACAAATACTTTTATCTTCTTCGAGGTACAGCTAAATAACCTAGTTATTTGCCACATTTTTGATAACCTTACTTTTAAAATTATTATAATTTCTTTATTCCTTTGTTTAATTGTTACTATTATAATCTCAATTATTTATTCTTATTTCAGTTTCTAACACGGGCTGATGCCCGTGTTAGATACAATATATCTTCATTCAGAACTAATATGGAATATCAAAATATTAATAATTTTTGTACCCACATTAAAACAAGTTGAAAAATAAAGCCTGTAATTTTTAGTTAAAATCACCGAATGTTTTCGAAGGCTCGTGAGGGACTACATAGATCATTTGACGAGGGGCCGATCCGACGATATTATCTTTAATTAATTGTTCGAGCGAACTCGCAACGGACCGTACAACTATCCTTTAACTTATCTCTAAACTTCCTTATATAATTATGTAAATCCCGAAACCGTATGTGAAAATAGTTTGGACTCGGCCGAACGTTTCATTTAGATACAGCTCTTTCGTGTTCCATACGTACCTTATCGTAGTCTAAGATCTCGGTGCTTTGTGAGTTTGCCAACTACACAGATGACAATTTTCCAGAATGTAGATCTGCGGAGATACCGCGATACCATCTTCGCCGTGAAAGGGGAACCCTCGCGCTGAACTAATCAACTTACTCCATTAGTTTGGTTTATTAATGTAAATGAACCTCATTCATTTTTGTTAGACCCTCGACTTTTATGAAATTTTTACGGTGAAAGTTTTTTTCTTTAAATATTAAAATAGATCACTGAATTTGGTTAGGCCACTGAGTTTTGATTATTTATGATATTGTGTTACAGTGCGGTAAAAAACCTATTAATTTATTAAAGATGTAAAAATCTGTTCTTCATTTAATAATAAGTTGTTTTTATAAATTTTCATGAAATAATAGCTCATCATTATATAGGGAAAGTCATAATATTAACATATTTTATGTAGATATTGTAGTATCATGCTAACGCTATAGTGCTTAAGAAACAGTTCGTAAACATGTCTAATTTCTAAGCGGCTATTGTTATACAAATCAAGACTCACGAGACAGTAATCTTGAATAGTTTTAGTAGCAAAGTGGACATACTATATTCAGAGTGTAAAATTGCTTATACACACTTCTGGAATAAAATATAAAAAAAAACAAAATAAAAGAATTTTCATGTTTAAAACGGTATCTAAGGTCAGAATCATGCAAGAATTTTTAGGGCAAACAATGGAAAACATTATTAACTACGATAGGTGTATAGGCCGATAGTTTTAAATTGTAGCATGATTGCTACGATCCGTAGCACAAATCGCGCTCGTAGCAATCCGCTACGCAGGCGTAGCTGCTGCTACGGCTCCGCGTAGCAAGTGTTATATTGTTTGAATATTAATTCTTAAATAATACCGTTACTATCGTGTAGTATTTTCAGTTATCATACTTTATTAAAATATAGCATTTTGTAATTTCTGCCAATATGCATCACAAAATATTTTTTTTTGAAAATATCTTTCATCTCGGCTGGAAGATAATATGGTGTTTACAGTATATTTTGCTTTAATTTTCTCATGTTTCTCTGTAATCTTTATTTTGACAATAACGTAATAATAATGCCCAAAATTCATTAATATCGTGGGGTTTTAAAGAATACATTACATAATATTGTTTCAACAAATACAAAAGGTGATTGTAGATACCACAAACCTTTCCGGATATTTTTGTCCGGGAACACAAACAAAAAGTGGTCATTCGTAGAATTCAACGCTGCGGTGGACGGTATAATACGTAGTGACCACACGCTGTAAAAACTAAGCCAACCGGTCATCCAGTTTACACACAACCTAATTCAATTGGGAATGTTGGTTTATATGATCGTTTATTGAAGTCAAAACTTCTTTAGCGACATTGTTCAGCGGCATCTGCATTATTTTGGGAGGAGTAAAAATATTTGATACACGTCAGGACATGTGATCTGATCAAAAATTCGTAAGACGGAGGGAGCAGATAATATAATAATAGAAACATATTAATAGCAGATAATATATAATCCCAGACTCTTTCTTCCGTGTGCAAAAAAGTAACCCGATTGTGCTGATTGGTTTTCAAAACGTAATTTAAAATTTAATTTTTGCATTACGTAATGAAAAATCATTAATTTTTTATTAGCGAGTCTTTTGCGGGCACTAATGTTATTAAATATTCTTACAAGAGTATACCAGCGAGTTTACTACTTACTTATTAAATACCCTCACTAGAACCATAAGGGAAAACGGTTTAATAGCTATATTTAACTACGGCCTCTTGATCCGCTTACAAAACGAATTGGTTGCGAAATTGCTTTCCAAATTGGACTGCTTCGACGGCAGACATTTTGGCAAGACATTTGTATTCTTGCGGAGAAAAATGGCGCGTACCGCGGGCGTCCGATAGCGAGTGTTCCCGAATGTTCGACGTCGGCACCGCCTTGGACCGCCGCCAATCATTTCATTGAAATGACATATTCGCTGTTTGAAGACCTACTATTAGAACCTTTTAAAGATCAGGTTTTTGTTCACATTCATAATTGATTTTGTCCGTTATAGTTAATTTAATTTTCGTTTCTCTTGTATTTTGTGGAAAAAAATGTGTGCTAAATCTTCTTTGTTAACCAACAAATGACAGTAAGTATAATATGCTTTTTATTATGAGTTATGACGTAGGTACGAGAGTTTTGGGCGAAAATATTTTAATTCAAAAATTCTGAAAAATATATGAATAAACGTTCCTTTTGTTTTCTAATTTTAAATTTTTCATACGCAAACAAAGAGACCTACACAATTTGTGCAGGCTTATATTTTTCATCGAATCATAAAAGCTTAATATTTTTATAAAGGATTTTGTGGATTACGGTTTTAGCGTCACGTGCTCCTTATTGTGTATTTAAATTGGACGGGTTTGATCGGCCCACTCCGGACGGCCGCTATATTGTTCTGTTTTATTAAAACTCAAATTACTTCTCATTCATTACTGGAGGCGGAGCGTCCTCTATTTCATTTTTATTTTCCATTGTTGGTTTTCGAAATGAAGCCCCAGTAACAATTGCTGTGTTAATAAAGGTCCCGCAATAAATGTTCTTTCTTTTTTTGTGGAAAAATACTTAAACATCACAAATTCTTATAAGAGGTTCTGTTTTCAATGAGAGGCTTACGGTGGATATAAAAATACTCTTGTCTTTATTGTTAATTTACAAAATGGCGATGGAATATTTCGAGGTGACTTTTTCGTGTTTTGATTAAAAATGTTGAAGTTGGATAAAGATTTTGTTGGAAGAATTTTTTGCTATGATATTGATAAAGTATATTGTGTTACTGTTATTTTATCTTTATACAAAAGCCATGTGTTTCAATGTTTTTAAAGAAGTATATTAATTCCTATTCTATCAAATAATAAAAAATCAGCCAAGTGCGAGTCGGACTCGCGCACGAAGGGCTCCGTACCGTTATAGAGCAAAAATAGGCCGTGCGTTTTTGTGTAGGAGTCCCCCTTACATTATTATTTCATTTAAATATTATTTTTAGTTATTAAATTATACATATAATTAAGGCTTTTGTGAAAATTTCAAGTGCCTACTTGTTGTAATCGTTGATACCGAGCAAAAAATGTTTGAAAAATTACGTTTGTTGTATGGGAGCCCCCTTTAATATTTAATTTATTTTGTTTTTAGTATTTGTTGTTATAGCGGCAACAGAAATACATAATCTGTGAAAATTTCAACTCTCTAGCTATTACCGTTCTTGAGTTACAGCCTGCAGACAGACGGACAGACAGACGGACAGACAGACGGACAGACATCGAAGTCTCAGTAATAGGGTCCCGTTTTTACCCTTTGGGTACGGAACCCTAAAAATATCATAATTTATTTTGTAAAAGAATATTATATTAATTCTACGAATGGAAATCTTGAATTTTGTTATATTATTACTTGCACCTTCATATTTGATGAAGTTTTGAACGGCTTTTGTTCGGCCGGAGCAAGTTTACCTTTGATGCGTTCCGAGGGGAGTTGGCGCAGTTTATGTCAGAGTCCAGCTCTACTTACACTTACTTTGGAATTCTCGAGAAATTCTCTTACTGTTCCAACTGTGCTTTTTCTTGAAATGTTTAAAAGGTACTATATCAAGTTAAGTAAGCATTACAGAGCAATAAACATATAAAATATTAAAAAACAGTTTTCATATTCCACATGACTGATGATATCTCCCATTGAGGCTAATTTATAAAATAATATCTCAAATAAAATCGCGCCACTCGATTTCAGCGGAATCCACTCATATGTAGTTCATTACATAAATTGTAATCGGGCATTGTACCCAATCAACTGGGTTTAAAACGTAACCTGGTACTACGATAGCACCGATATCGGCTTTTTATCTCGGTAGTTAATCGTGATCAAATTTTGTGTGTGAATTAAATCAATGTCTATATAAAGAGTGGAGTTTGATTGCGCGGGCGCCAGCGGCGGGCGGCGCCGGGCGCACGCAATTCGGCAATAAACTTGCTGCTACGGAACTGAAATTTCAACGCAACTTTATTTTTATCGAAGGAAGTCGTTAGACGGTATCAGGACCACCTCGCACATATTAACATACATAATTACAGGTAGTTCAGCTGTTGGAGCGGCGCCAGCGATACAACTTGTGCGATCCAGAGCTTTTTTAATATAGCAGCAAAATATGATAAAAAAGTTTATAGTAATTACATTGTATTTTTTGCACTTGTACCTGTGCGTTTTAATTAAAAGAGAAGTGAAACAATTTAAATAAAGAATAAGCTAAAATTGAAACTTAACAAAAAAGGTTGATAACACTCGCCTACTCGTAATTGACCTAAGGTTGATGGTCCTCAAAATATATTGAAAATGTGACCCAATATCGTCGTGGGCAAAACCTTACCGAGCATTTTCTAAATGTTTTACTTTATAAAAGCCTGTCCGAAAAATACGAAAGAGGAAAAAACCGATCTCAATGTATTGCCTACGCAAGGGATATGTATTGCAAATGAAGACACCGAGGTGACAATATTTGATGCTGGAAATAAATTATATTTTTGGGACGAAATGAAGTCCTTTGACTTGTCTCTTGAGTCGGTTTTATTTTCTCGAATCGCAAATAATATTTTATTTTGTTCGGTTTATGTAAGGGGGACATATTGAAGGATTTTTATATTCAACAAGTTACTGTATATTATTTTTATTGCGGAAACTTTGTATTTTATATGCACTCGTAGCATGCAAGTTAAAAATGTTTAAATATTAAAGGTATGTTTTAAAGTACATGATGCATGTAATTTATATTAAAATGATTTCCCTACAGCAGCATTATATTTTGATAAGTAATTAGCAGATTCTCTCACCTTCTAGTGGAAAACATTATTTTGTTAAAAATTAAAGTAACTGTGTACTTCGTAAGTTTAACTCTAATGTAGTCAAAATTTTCTCAAAGAGATTTAATGTTTTCTGTAATATAAGTGAAGATTTTAATACAAAATCAAAATATTTATATATATATTACTCGAGAATTATTAGAATACATAATATCCTAGTGCGACCGACGACAGTTAGCTTTGTAAACTCAAGTTATATCAACAAAACCACCATTAAACTAAAATCAACCATTCGAAAACCACAACCACAAGTAAAAATACATGATCAATACGACAATGATTCGGTTAGGTTGGATTGCAGTCGGTTTGCAATGCAATTCACGTAGTATTTGCGAGACATCCTGTTAGCCTTCCAATACATCTAACCGGTGCGACTCTACGTGAGCGCACAGACGCTCTGCAACTAAACGAACGTTGTATATTGCTGATTGTGTGCACTAAATTCGTTCTTTGTCTGAATTTACGCTCATAATATGTGAATCGTGATGTTGATAAAGTCCACTTAAATACGGATTGTGAAATGGGAGTTAAGTTTTTTATGTTTTGACGTGAGAGAGCCATGCTTCGGCACGAATGGGCCGGCTCGACCGGAGAAATACCACGTCCTCACAGAAAACCGGCGTGAAACAGCGCTTGCGCTGTGTTTCGCCGAGTGAGTGAGTTTACCGGAGGCCCAAACCCCTACCCTTTTCCCTTCCCTACCCTTCCCAATTTCCTTCCCTACCCTCCCCTATTACCCCTTAAAAGGCCGGCAACGCACCTGCAGCTCTTCTGATGCTGCGAGTGTCCATGGGCGACGGAAGTTGCTTTCCATCAGGTGACCCGTTTGCTCGTTTGCCCCCTTATTGCATAAAAAAAATGTTTTAGCAATATACGTTGCGCTTTGTATCTATTATCTACTATTAGATATTGTAGGATCTAGGTTTAGACCTTACTCTGTCGCATTTTCAGGCAAATTCTATTTTGAAACTTTTTTTAAGTAATTAAAATCATGTATATTATATTCAATGCAAAGAGCTTAGAATGAGTAAGGTTTAAAAATATTATGATTTTATTTCATTACAATAATTGATTCATATTGACATAGCAGAACTCTATAGGTTTGGTGGGTATACATCCAGCCAATATGGTCAAGAATCTTAATCAGTCGACTAAGCTTAGATAATCCGACAAAATTACGTAAGCAATCTGCCTACCGATTTCCCTGTTAGTGCAATATTTTATCGTATGTAAATTGTAAGTAAATTATATTTCGAGCTTATAGTATCTATGCACATTTAAGTACTTATAAAAATAGATTAACGTAATGAATGGATGCGTACTGTTCATTCCTGAAGTTAATTACACTAACAAATGGCGAGCGGCGTGCGTAGTCCAACAAAGATTTATTTGCCCATTTGAAACCTGATTGTCGTACCCGGACGTTCGCCGTACAAATTGAAAATCAATGAGCTGCTGGATCAAATTTAATAGAAAACCTACTCTAATAGTCTAACGTAAGCGGGCCCGTTGACGATCAATTTTATTATGCAATATTACATATCGTGCAATATTATTAATCGTCTAGGGTTGATATTGAACGCATCTGCCTTTCAATATTATTGTCATTATAATATTTAAATTGTTCAATATATTGTTCAATGATATTGCACAATAAAATTGATCGTTTAGGGGCCCACTAGTTCGGAACCTTACCTGCGGTTAAACTGGTTAAAGTTTTTTTTTTTAATATTTGGGACAACATTGTTTATTATTTACAACGACAAAATGCTTTCATAATTTAAATCATTTAAATTGTCTCCAATTAAAGTTAAATTATATTATTATAGGATTAAATTTGTGTCATAATACTATGTCTTATGCTTATAAGCATACTTTTAAGAAATAATAATATAATAACGCCATGAATATCTTCTTATATATAAAATTCTCGTGTCACAATGTTAGTCCACGAACTCCTCCGAAACGGCTTTACTGATTTTTACCAAATTTTATATGCATATTCAGTAGGTCTGAGAATCGGCTACTCGGTACTTTATATATTGATAAGTGCATTTGTTGAATAAATAATAGTAAATTATAACAACCTGAGACTGACGGCGACCATATTGTTTGTGCTACGGGATAGCGATCGACCTTGCCATGGTGACATAATATTTATTTAGACACTTCAATAAAATAATATGGCAAATATATTATGGCAAAGCAACGTTTGCCGGGACAGCTAGTCTATATCATTATATAAAAGGCTTTGTCCTGAATTCCATGAAAATGGAATCACGCTAGGGCCTAAACCACTGATTGTAGATACTTAAAATTTAGAGGGAGTGTTCTTTGTATGACGTAGGCGTGCAATAAGAAGGGATTTTTAGAAATTCCTCTCCTAAGGGTGTGAAAAGGGGGGATGAAGTTAGTATGGGACAACTCGATTCCTTAGTCCGATCTGCTCGAAAATTCGCATCGTCATTATTTGATGTCTTTTATGGAAGATGTAATTCATGTTTTGTTGAAATTTATTCTTAAAAGTCGTTAAAAAGCATGAACAGTTTACAGCGCTTTACAGCGTTTACCAGCGGCTTGCGGCGACGCAGGGAGTTAGTGACGCCAATCAATTCTTTTTGCCACAATAGACATAATCTGTGTACTCTATTTTTGCCATGTAAGTTATGGCTGGTTAAGTAGATAAGTAGTCAACAAAATTTTAACTTATGACTTTATACTTACTAAACTATACTTGAACTTGCTACCTGCTACTAAATTTGTGTTTACTTGCAATTGATAACTTAAAATTAAGCTAAAATTTAGTTAACTACTTATCAACTTAATACGTGTAAACCAGCCATTAGAGCTCTTTTTGAGTAAATACTCTTTTGCTTATGAAATAAAGCCACCATTCACGATAAAGCGATCTCATTCTATTTGTAAATTATCTAGATTTGCAATCGAAATTACAACTTATGAAGCCTACCTATATTATCGTAACAATAAGTTGTAAAATCTAAATATTAAATATATATTTGTAATAATTTATTGTTATTATAATATTTGTTTTCTTATACTTTTGTAGAATTTAGAAAGATTGTCTTGAATGGAGGGCTTTACATTATGTTTTTTGGTGTTTTTTTTTCATTGGATTTAATTTTATGCACAAAAGATTGTGTAAAGTGCCAAAATTTTAAAAATATTTTTTTATAAGAAATTAAGTTATACTTTTACTAATCTATTTAATTTATAATAATATATTATACATATTATCATACTAAGTATCAATAAAAGGCTTTGTCTTGAATGATATAATAATCATAATACTTACTTAATAAGTATTAATAATTAATATACAATATGGTGAGATATTAGTTTATAGTGTTGCCAGAATTAGTTTACCCTGTGTTTTAGGCGAAATCTAGGGTTAAAACAATTATTAAATATGAACATGGAGCGTCACCAGTTTCCCCATACAAAAGTGAAAAAAAAAATTTGATCTTTCAGCGCTGCTACTTTCACAGTGAACTCTCTACAGTCTACAAGGAACACGTACACATCCTAAAGTATTATCACTTAGTTTTGTTACACACTGTCAACAGATTATTATTTTATGAGTATAGTCTGTCAAGAAAGTGAAGAAATTAAAAAGTGGCAGCATCGTAGTGTCATCCCTTTCAAATCAATCCAAGAAAAAAGGGATGACACTACGATGTTGCCACTTTTTACTTTCTTCACTTTCTTGACGGACTATAAATTATGTCTCGACTTTTGACTGACGACTAGCTGAAAAAAAAGTAAGTAGCATTCTAATTTCTAAATTCGAAATTTAAATTTTATGCACAGTTAAACTAATTTTGAAGTCTTCTAACATTATTTTTGTGATTAGCGATAACTTTCATATTTTAGTTTGTGTTATTTAATTATTCCGAGTGTAGATATTATTTTAATTCCTTTACCAATTGAAAAATTGTATTTTTTGTGTAATAATAAGATAAGTATTAGTTAGGTATAGTTCTTGCAATATAAGAGTGCGCGTCGCCTTTATTTGTAGTTGGAAATGTGAATAGACATTTTCGTTAGTGTGCGTACCCGACGGAGCAGTCAGTAGCGCGCGAGCCATGTACGCGTGTATAGATATTATGGTCACTCACACAACTAAGGGCGACGCGTACTCGTAGATTGCAAGAACTATATAGGTTTTGAGTATTTGTGTTCAATTTGTCAATTTAAGTACCTACTTATCTGATAATGATCTGATATAGATTTTTAGTTTTGTAGCTTAACGGAGTATTTAAGTATTTAAGTATTAGGTAATAAAGTTGTTTTTTTTTTGGCTAAGGTTCACAAACCTACCCCAGCAAGTTGCCGAAATGACTGCCGGCGCGCGGCGCCGTATCAAGCGCATAATTTTTATTTCATTTCATTATTAATGAAAAGACTTAACAGAAGGCCTAATTAGAAAGGCCTACCAAAGAAAGGGGGGCCCGGGGGGCGCAGCCCCCCGCCAAAACAAAAACAAACACAATCCAGAAAGTCCAAAAGTTGGTTGGGTTAGAAATGTGACTGTGCTGCGGCAGCAGCCGGCGACCGTCACAAAACACGCTATGCAAATTACCGATAATTAACAATAAAAATCATATTTTTAATAATGGCGACTTTGCTGTCGTACTGTTTTTTTTATTTCACTTTATTCGTAGCGAAGCACGTACCGGGCCGCTAGTAATCTATAAAAATATGCGTTAAAAACTACCGCTCCATAATTTATATAATATTTCCTTTTTATTTCTTATTTGGTTTCAACATAATATTTTATAGTATTTTTGGTTAATTACACAGTATTACACGTCATTAGATATACCGTCTTACATGGCACTGCACTCTAATTAACGTGTAGATTAGCGAGTTAATAATACCTGTGTATGTATGTACGTACATCTACTAATCCCTTTATGAACTGCTAATCCAATTATATGATTATACTATAGCATCGTGTTTGTGCCTTTAGGGATTAAGCCGGATATATTTTCGGCAAATTACATTTGAAAATCTTAATATATATAATTCTTCTGTGAGTGTGTATGTCACTGAACTTCTCTCAAGCGACTGGACCGATTTTGATGAAATTTTTTGTGTGTGTTCAAGGGGATCTGGGAATGGTTTAGATTCACAATTTTGTCCGCTGGACAATGTTTTTTTAATTAATTTTTTATTTATTAGTAGTTGTTGATTTTGGAATGTTTTACATTGGATCCGACAGACGGCGCTACCATCGCAGTGTCAAATTTTAAATAATATTCGAATTCGAATTTTAATTTTAGTCTGTCCCGACAGCGCTGCGATCAAATTAAAAAAAAAATACTTTATATACTTAATATGGCAAAGAAACGTTTGCCGGGACAGCTAGTACTTTATATTTTTTTAATAAAAATAAGACATTCGCAAACGGATTGGTTTTACGATGCATCATTTTATTATTTTAATTGTTTTTTTTTTAATTAAACTCTCCTCATGTTATCTTCATTTTTATTTTACTTATTAGATGACTTTAACCCGGCGAGAATGTGGCAGGGTATTTTACACCCTGCCCATCACTTAAACGCACGTAGTTTTTTTTATTTCGCGCTTAGCAACAACGGGACTTTCAGTAGCTGCAGAAAAGGGAGTGCGGAGGATGTTAGTGGCGATATCCTAGTGTTGCGCGTACCTGCGCGGGAGTTATGGGCTTGCTAATCTACTTAGGGTAAATTTTACCCTGCCACATAGCTGGACGCTGGTGTATGTGTTCTTATTTTGTTTTTGTAATTTGTTTTGCTTTTAAGAATTAACTTCACTTTATTTTTTGTAGCTTTCCTTCAAAATGAGTGACGAACGTATTGAATTTATGATGAATGAAGTTTTAAAAGATTTTTTCGACGAGTCGGACTCTAAAGTTGGTTCTGAACCCTCAACGAAGGAACCCTGTAAGGAACACGCAATATTTTTTGGCTATAATTAGAGCACAATGTTCAAGACTAAAAAAAAGGGTATACTAAAAGTGAATAAAATAGTAAGTATTATATAATACAGCTAATTTTTACAGCACATTATGAATTATTAAACAAGGGTATGAATTATTATTACACAATAATATAAATTTACCCTGCCACATTCTTCGCGTAACTTTTTTCACCACATCCTCGCCGGGTTAAAGAAATTAGGACCCGTAAATGAAGGAATAAAAAAGTGGATTCTATGTATAGCTAGATAATATATATAATCTTATCTAGATGATGAAGTAAGTAAGTTATAAAGCTTTTTCGAATTACAAGGGAACAAAATAGTAACTGCTCTTAATGCTCTTATGTTGTAAAGCGTTACCCACTCCGTACACTCATGTCTTCAACTGTATTACGATCATAATAATCAGAAAGTTTTATTTCTCAAGTAAAGCAAGTAAAACTCGAAGAAGACCGTAGCATTGCATCGCAGACAATCCCGTAGCACGAGACATTCAAAATTTTAATTGTATGTAAAAAGCGGCAAAATACTATATTCATTTACAGTACTTGCAGTTCTTCATTAAATGTTATACCATCTTCTCGCTTGTTGTAGTTGCACTAAGGGCGTTTACACACAAAAAACCGCGGCAATATGTCAAAGTCAGCATTTAAATACGCTCGTTAGAGACTTAAAGCCGTCTGCCCGGACTGCGAGGCAATTAGACGCCTACAGTTACTATGTTAATTACAGAGTTCATGTTTCATCTCCACTCTGCTACTTTAATATTTGTTAATTGCTAATTAAGTATAGATACGGCCCCGACCTGAGGCGTTCATTAAAGCGCCATTAACGACGAATGGTACCGTGTGAGCAATTTTACGAAATTCTATACCATAATGGTTACACGATTAATAATTACGCTTTTGATCTACAATATGTCATGACATGTATAACGTTTTAGTGACTATGTATCTTTTTATTATATATTCCGCCGCACTCAGAGACGTCAATTAAGACTTAATGCTCATTTAACATGAAATGTCCCTCTCAGAGATGACAATTAAAAATCGCTAATTGCAAAGTTTGACGTTCAAGTTTGAGGTTATTCTTGAAATGTTTTCAGTTTTAATTTTTCAAAAGATAAAATTAAGATAAAAATAAAATTTATTTAAAGTGTTAATAATAAATAATAATAATATTAGCTAATGCCACAGTAAACATAGAACTTCATAACTGTGATAGTAGGTACTAAAGCATTTTTGTGCAATACATGCCTAGTTACTAATTAGTACAGCTGTTTTTACCATTTCTTGCTAATAAATAGAAGTATTTCACATGAAAAGTACCTATAGTCACTTCCATACAAACTAGATATACCTACAAAGAAGTATGAACATTGTCACCAAATTGTGTAATTACGGTACTTATTGAAATTGAAGTATGTTTACTATATGGTTACAATATTATTATGTATAATTCCTAATAGCAAATGGTTTTCTTATATTAAAATGGTAGGTAATAGTAGACATAAGGCAGGTTATTCGCACAATCCAAATTGTAAAACATAGAAACTTCAAATGTTGCAATAAATACTTAAATACCTAGTACCTATTATAAAAACAATATAAAACATGTTTTTTTTCTAACACCTTTTATGTTTGTTACAATATAACTGTAGTAGGTAGGTAGTGAAAGGTAGGAAAGAATGAAATTATTTTAGTAGTAAGTAAGTATATATTTTATTATTCCTTCATCGCGGGAAAACGAGACACAATAGCCTTTCAATTGTTATCGCGGCCCACTTGGGCCAAACTGTACGGGAGTTGAAGCGAGCTGCATTACATAATTTGATTTCTTGTTATTTTTTTCTATATTCATTATTCTGCCTAGCACTGCAAACTTTGTAAATTTTTACTTCTTCTTGTCTTCTTGCATTGTTATCTAAAATAAAAGTATGACGTGATAAGAATTGAAACTGGTACAAAACATTATAAGTAAGTACTTTATAGTCTATTTATATACATATAGTATATACTGACCAATAAAATCCTGTTGAAATGTATTATGTTAAAATATAATATTATGTTAAATTCGCCAACCAAAAACAAAATAAAAATTACTAGATACCTACTACTACTTTTTCCTTCTTCTTGCCGCTATCACAGATTAATTTAAGGCCGCTATGGAGCGGCGTACGAACACGGAACAAACTACGTCATAGTACGAATGATTTAAAGGGGACAGAAATTAATCAGTCAATTAATTTTGTCTCTGAGAGGTATCTGTAATGAAAGCATTAAATTTCAATTTGTTAAATAAGCTTCAGCGCTACTTTTTTAATGACCGACTCTGACGGCCGCAGTCACGACTCACGACCAATAAAAAAAAAAGGAAACGAACACGACTTGACTTTCCAAGACTAGAAAGCCGTGTTCGTTTCATTTTTCAACTACGCATGCGCGGCTTTTTTCGCAGTTTGGCAGCTGACTGTCAAGTACTGTCAACTTCATAATAATTGAGTGTCATGTTCTAAAATATTAATTTTATTAAATTATATTAATTAATTTATTTTAAAAATTATATTAAATTTATTTCTGTCAGATTTTAGAACATGACACTGACACTAATTTTTAACTTTGCGCATGCGTAATGTGCATTGAAAAACGAAACGATCACGACTACAGTCTGTGAGAAAAGAGTACACAGAAAAAAAATTCTAAACGTAATCACGCTAAAAAGGTGTTTTTTTCTCTTTGTATTTCCATAGAGAACGCTTATACACTTTAAATATTATTTGCGTTGCACATTTTTAACTCGATTGAATAAGGTTTTCGTATTTGTTACATGATTTAAAAATTGCGTAGAGTGTGTACTCTTTTTTGACGAACTATAAATAAAATCATATAAAAAGGAAGAAGAAGAAGATCATGCCCCCGTGTATTATATTTCTCTATGTCATAGAATTGGCTTCGGCCTTCACTATCATTCATTAAAATATAGAGAAAACATAGAAATGGCTGTATGGGCAACGCTCCCTTTGCCTGTCCCGACCGGGACAAATTTAAAAAAAAATCTCTATGTCATACCCCTTTGACAGCAAAATCCACGATTAGCGACTCAATCGAGTTAAATGGTGCTTCTTCTGTATTTAAATTTAATCGCCATTTTGAGGTGTTAATTTATCATTAACTGACTCTGAGAGGGAATTTCATGTTTAATGAGCATTTAGTGTTGCGGTTTGTATGGGCAGCGGATAATTTTGATTTTTTAAATGATGATTTAATGAACGACTCTGAGTGCGGCTGATTATGTATTAGTTGTTTAAGCAAAGGGTAGACTGATCAACTTTTTGCCATCAGCCAGCAGTAAAAATCTTTAGAAGAATTATTATTTATCGTTCTACCCTTTGCTCAAAAAACTAAATAAAACTCAGACTTTTTCAATATATTTTTTTTCTAATAACCAGTGTGTAAAAGTAAAGTTTTTTTCAAATAACCAAGTGAATTAAATTATGTACCGACTTAATAAAAATAATTTTAACCAACGTAATTTTATGCAGTGAATGCTTAGGGTTCCGTACCCAAAGGGTAAAAATGGGACCCTATACTTCTAAGACTACGATGTCTGTCTGTCCGTCTGTCCGTCCATCTGTCTTTCCGTCTGTCTGTCCGTGTGTCTGTCTGTCTGTCCGTCTGTCTGTCTCCAGGCTATATGTCGGGAATGGCTATAGCAAGATTTTTGAAATATTCTTAGATTGTGTATATCTGCTGCCGCTATAACAACAAAAACAAAATAAATTAAATATTTAAGGGGGGCTCCCATACAACAAACGTATTTTTTGGTATTTTTCACTTGATATCAATAATTGCAATAGGTAGGAACATTAAATGTTTACAAAATACTCAGTTGTATTTGAAAGCTCAAGATGGCCTTCATCAGAATTATCCATCATGTCCCGTGAGTATGTGGGTATGTGGGTAGTCCAATTGGGGTAGATCGAAATAAAAGATTAACGTCGTCTTGGATACTTCAACGATTTACTCGAAATAATAATCAGATTGTCTAACAATAATCACTGAAACTTCAATTATCACACAATCACTTCAAAATGTCTCTCGATTAACCAGATAAATAGCGATTCGTCGAAGATGTGGTGCGCTTGCGACCGCTCTCTCAGAACTGTCGTCCCAAGATGGCCGCCCCGCTACCATAGACTCGACGCTCCGCTAGAGTGACAGTGACAAGCTGTCACTCTTGACATTGGCATCTTAATGTGCGCCGACACGGCCAGACTGACATACGACCGTCCTCGGGCGTTATTGCATTCCTGGAACAAACAATGTTTAATCACCAAGAAGTCCGCTCGTCCATCCTGCAGTACTTTACATGGGTTTTCAATTATTGTTCAGTCAAACACAAAGCTAAACGCAATTAGCCTGTAATGGATCTGGTCCCGTCTACTTATCGATCAGCGGCAAGTGGCAACACATCTGGACCGGACGAGTGCATCCCTTCAACCAACCCTCTATCGGGTGTGGCCCGGACGACACTGTCCTTTCGACCAGGATAGACTATACGGATGTTACTTCTGGATCGGAAGAGTGCATCCCTTCAACCAACCCCACTGGGTGTGGCCCGGACGACACTCTCTCCGACCAGGATAGACTACAAAGATACAAATTCTAGATCGAACGAGTGCATCCCTCCAACCAACCCCACTGGGTGTGGCTCGGACGACACTCTGCCAGGCAACTTTAGGTTGAATAATGTTCGATGTAACCAACAGACACAATCATGCAAGACATAAAACATACCTACCTATGATTACGGAATGTCCTGTTCATTCCCAATTTCGATTTCGGCATCTATATCCCATGTCTCAGGGTCAGAGTGCACACTAAGAGTGTCTGAATTACCGGTAATAGTAGAGGAGCCGGCGGTTATAGTGTCAGAGCATGCAGTCAAGGTGTCACTGTCATTCGTCAAGTCATATCCGGCATCTACATCTTCTGGCGCCGACTCGGCCTCATCATAATTCAAAAGGTTAGAAGCTATTTCAAGCAAACCTTCGTGTCCGTGAGGTACTGAACGTAAATTCTCGTGGGCATACTTATAAATTCGATGAGAACTACCTAATCGTTTTAATTCGTACCGATCATTATCTAATACCGCTGTTATAACAAATGGACCCTTAAACTTTCTGTCTAATTTTGTCTGGTTTCGTTCGCTACTTTTAAGGAAAACATAATCACCTTTTGAAAAAGCTTTAATTTTTGCACGGCCTTGATTAAATCGCTTAGTTTCGAGCTCTGCTGCCTTTTGGACATTAGCAGATGCATTTTTCCGAACAACATCAAGGTTAAGACGTTCTGATTGACCATGGGCTTCTGAGTTTAACTTCGACATACCTAATGACTGAGCACGAATACCTAACATAAGTTCTGTAGGAGAATACTTGGTTACGGATGATCGGGTGCTGTTAAGCGCAAGTTGAATATTTCCTATTTCATCTCGCCACGTCTTATTTGGGTCGTTTTCAACAATGGTTAACAGGCTTTTGAGAGTCCGCATAACCCTTTCGACCTGGCCATTAGCTCGGCTAGAGCCAGTTGAAATTAAATGAAGATGAATCTTGTGTTCGTCACAAAAATTCTTAAAATCGGAACTTACGTAGCAACGACCCTGATCCGCTATAATGCGTTTAGGGGCACCGAAAAGATAGACTGCTTTCTGCAACGCGTGTACAGCGCTCCTAGCATCAAGAGAAGCAGTGTGCTCTAATAAAATGTACTTTGTAAAACCGTCGATAATCACCGAACAATATTCTTTGCGATCACTTTTCCCGCTAAGCTTTCCCGTAAAATCAATATGTATAGTATGCCATGGTAATGAAGCTTTGGGGATCGGGTGAAGCTGAACGGGTTGGGCCCCAGATGGACCCTTTGATGCTTTGCAAATAATGCACGAGTCGATAAATTTACGCACACACTTTGACATTTCGGGGAACCAATACTGCTCATAGAGTTTATCTAAGGTTTTATCTTTTCCTAAATGCTGTAATTCATTATGAACGTGGTTTATTAGTGTCCAAATTAAAGATCGGGGAACTACTGGCAGCCAGGAGACTGTTTTATTGCGAACGATTTTCCTATATAAGATACTATCCCTTACATCATACGTCTGTCCTACAGTATCAGGGAAACTATTGCTTTCGTGCTTTGAGATAAGGTCTTGTATTTCACTATCACGCTTTTGTTCGACCGAAAGCCAATCGTGATGTAACTCAACATACTGAACTTGTTGGGTGGACAGGCTCTTGCTTGCTCTACCACCGTCATTATCATCAGGAAGAGGGTTACGCGAGAAAAAGTCCGCGTGCTCCATACCGCGGCCTTCACGATAGATAATGTCGAAGTCATAAGCCTGCAAGATTGCCCACCACCTGTGGACGCGAGGAGTAAGATCTTTTTTTGATTTGGATGCCTTGAGCGAATTGCAATCCGTATAGACCTCGAAATGTCGACCGTAAAGGTAATGGCGAAAGTGCTCGACCGCTCGTACTACTGCCAACGTCTCCAGTTCGTACGAGTGGTATCGAGACTCTACATCCGAGGTTCGGCGACTATAATACTCCACAACGTGTGGTATGTTACCTATCCGTTGTATGAGAATTGCTCCGTATCCATCAGAGCTAGCATCAGTATGCAACTCTACTGGCAATTCCGGATCAAAAATAGTTAAAACGGGCTCAGATGTGAGTATGCGTATTATGTCGTTCCGTATTTCTTCATGCTTTTGAGCCCATGTAATAGGTCCTCTGAGCTTTGTTAGAGGGTATAAAGGTCCTACAATACGCGTGAAATTAGGAATGAATTTTCTAAAATACGAGGCTAACCCCAGGAACTGTCGGACCTGCGTAGCAGTTTTTGGTTGAGGGACATCTACCAACGCTTGTATTTTCCTAGAATTAGGTCTTACCTCGCCAGATTGAAGGGAATATCCTAGATATTCTATATTTTGGGTCATAAATTTACATTTCTGGAGGTTGAATGTAAGCCCAGCCTCTGTTAAGGCTCTTAAACTGTCATCTAGACGCTGCAAACCTTCAGTAATACCAGTCGAATAGCACAAAACCTCATCAATATAAATGAGTGGCTTGTGTTCTAAATGATTTAAAGCCCTAGTTATGCATCTCTGATACACTGAGGGAGCATTCCGCAAACCGAAGGGCATTGCGAGATACTCGTACTGGCCCTCGGGTGTAACGAATGCGGTCTTTTCAATGGAATCAGGGTGCATCATAATTTGGTGAAACCCTGATGCCATATCCAGGGAGGAAAAGAAGTTAGCCCCAGCAAGCTGATCTATCTGCTCCTCAATACGTGGCAGAGGATAGTGTTCGGGTCGCGTATTCGAATTTAGTTCCCGATAGTCCACACACATCCTATACGAGTTGTCCTTTTTCTCAACTAATAATATGGGACTAGCAAACGGGGAAGAACTTTCGCGAATTACCCCAGCGTCAAGCAATTCCTTAATCTTTTCTCTGACTATAAGTTTTTCCGCTGGTGCCAGTCGATAGGGGCATCGTTGTACGGTTTTGTGAGGGTCTATTAAGTTTATTTGGCATTCGCCTGTCGTTACCCTACGAGAAGGAACACCTTCGGTAAAATAATCAGCATATTTGTTTAAGATCGTTATTAGCATCTCCCTATCCTGTCCTACCAAATCCGTGTTAATTTGAGTAAAATCCTGCTTATTTGATTTTAAATTACAAAAATTACTAGATTTTTTAGAAAAGAACGTAAGATTATCATTATCGATTTTAACACACAAGCCTTGATCAAAAACATCCCTCCCCACTATAATCGGATCAGAAATAAGCCTCTCAGGAACTACGTGAAAAGTCAATTTAATGGAAAATTTATCAATGACTACATCACTTTGAATTTGAGTGGTACATTGAATATCCTCACCGCCTATGCCACTCAGATAAACGAGGTTATTACGCACAGTACCCATAAGTTTGTCACAAAAGTTTGCTTTTACAAGAGAACATGATGATCCACTATCAAATAAAAAAGGAACTCGCTCACCAGAAGATGTCTCCAAGGTGCTCTTGGAGGTGCGGCGCTCACACTGACGGACCTCCTTGACCGCAGCTTCACTGCCGCTCTTCTTTCCTGGACACACAGTTGCCACGTGTCCAGGTTGACCACCTTTCTCCACGGCTCGTGATGAACTCGAAGCATCTTGCGCCTTTGTTCCAGTTTCATCTCGTCGTTTTCTACAATCGGCGATACGGTGTCCGGTTAACCCACAATAGTGACACTTTCCGGTGAATTTATCTGCTATCCGAGCACGTTTTGCTTCTGGTTCTTGAACTTCGGTATCCATACGTCGCTTAAGTGATACCCCGCCAAGTACTCGAAATAACTGAGCTCGAGTCGTTATCGTTTGTGCGCCTAACTCGCGACGTATCAAGTTGTCCTTCTGACTTAACACAGATATCACAAATCCAGTAATTACCTTCTCAGGCATCATGCTTTCAGGTATTCGTTCGATGAGATTCCATAACCGTAGAGCAGACTCAGATGCAGTCTCTTTAGCGCCTATTTGGAACCGTAAAACTTCATCGAAATAGTCTTGCAGAAGTTTCGGTTTTGAAAATCTTGCAATTAGGATTTCTTTAACTGATTCCCATGTAATAGTGTCTAAATTAAGCTTCGTTAAACACGCTGCTGCACTTCCTTTCAGCGCCTCCGTCAACGCCATCAATAAATTAACACCTTCCAGATTTTTATGTTGCACAATAAAATCAGTCAATTTACACCATCCATCAATATCTGAATCAGGCTCCTCTGGATCGAATTTTAAGAGAGTCGTGCGATTCGTACTCTGCAACGGTGTTTGGGCTGCCATAACCCGCGAAAGCAACGCTTCCATGCTGCTCAATAGCTTCTCAGCAGTTCTATAATCTGATTGCTTTGCTTCATTTTGTTCCCCATCGAATCCCACTTCTGATGAAAGCTCAGGATGGCCTTCATCAGAATTATCCATCATGTCCCGTGAGTATGTTGGTATGTGGGTAGTCCAATTGGGGTAGATCGAAATAAAAGATTAACGTCGTCTTGGATACTTCAACGATTTACTCGAAATAATAATCAGATTGTCTAACAATAATCACTGAAACTTCAATTATCACACAATCACTTCAAAATGTCTCTCGATTAACCAGATAAATAGCGATTCGTCGAAGATGTGGTGCGCTTGCGACCGCTCTCTCAGAACTGTCGTCCCAAGATGGCCGCCCCGCTACCATAGACTCGACGCTCCGCTAGAGTGACAGTGACAAGCTGTCACTCTTGACATTGGCATCTTAATGTGCGCCGACATATTTATAATTTAATAAATAATAATAATAATATTTTAATAAAATAAATAATTAAGTATAATAATAAAATCCCATAAAAACACATTTTTTACCTATTTTTCTCTACGGTACGGTACCTTTCGTGCGCGAACCCAACTCGCACTTGGCTGATTTTATTTTCTGTAACCAGTCATGACTCGTATGACATATTATTTTAAATTTTCCACAATGAGGGACATACACAAGAATACTTTGTATGTAGTGGTGTAAATATTTTCAATTTTAATTATCAAGGGAGCAAGTGCATAAGATATTACACATGTAATAAGCAAGTTAATATCAGCCACGGAACAATGTATGGTAATCTATCAGGTGCGGAATGGGCGGTCGCAGGTGAGATTACGCCGTATGGAGTACAATGCCGCCCCGCACTTACAGTTTCGCTGTTATGAATCACCGCACAACGTACACGATTTATGTAGTGGCATTTATGTGCACATTACCTAGATTCTACGTGTGATCGGAGTGGTCCAAATTACAGTGCTGGGTGTTGCTATGTAATGCTATGTTGGCCAACGATGGAGAAATAGATGATTGAAGATTGCGAACTTGTTGATAATATTCGGGTATTTTGACCATGATTTACGTCGATTATGGATATTGGAGACATCGTAATCATTGTGGCAAATGGCAATCATAGTAATTACATCATGGTCCAACGTGAAGGGGCGATTTTTCTGATTAAAATAATTTAATTTAATTTAATTCGTATTCGTATTTGAGTACATAATATGTACAAAACATAATGCCACCAAATTAAAAGTTGCTTTGGTTTAATCTATGGGCCAACCCACACGTACCACAACCACACGACAACCGCAACCACACGACAAACACACAACGTGGTCGGGCATATATTTCGTATTGTAAATGAACTGGACCATTCGCACGTACCACATTTTGCGGTCGTTGTCGACCACTTGTAAAATACCGACCGAATCGCAACCACGTCGCAACCACGTCGCAACCACGTCGCAACCACATCGCAACCACAACGTTGCGTCGATGCAACGACACGCCGCCCGCGCTCTTATTATTATGTTTTTTTAGGGTTCCGTACCCAAAGGGTAAAAACGGGACTCTATTACTAAGACTTCGATGTCTGTCCGTCTGTCTGTCTGTCTCCAGGCTGTATCTCAAGAACCGCTATAGCTAGATTTCTGAAATTTTCACAGATTGTATATACCTGTTGCCGCTATAACAACAAATACTAAAAACAATATAAAGTTAATATTTAAGGGGTTCCCATACAACAAACAAGATTTTTTGGCCTTTATGGCTCATAACCCATAATGTTAATGGCAATATGTAGATGTCGCAGCCAACTGGTTTAAATTGCCGTTCAATCAAATAGCTAGCCTTTCGACTGAACAACGCCATTCAATCACACGTCTAGCTTTTTAATTGAATATTTAAGTCGCTCAAAACGTTCAACACTACAGCTGATTCAAAAGCCGCCGTTTGATTGAATTAGTTCAGCGCTCACCACCACGGCGCTAGGTGCGTTTTGTTTACAATATGGCGTCCACTAACCGGTGTTTAGTGATAAGATAAGGTAAGATAAGAAACATTTATTTTGCACATCACACAACACAATATTTACAAACAGACGCAAGAACAAGGACAAAGTACAATTAATTTAACATTATATTGTGTGATGCCAAAAATGGATCCCAGCTCAGCATTAGCAGCAAGATTGCTGCACTGATATTCTGCTGGAACCAAAAGTGACATCACAATGATAATATAGCTATGGACTATGGTAGTACAAAATATACAAACAAGATGCATAATAAATTAATAAAATAATTATAAAAAATGAGTAAAAAATAAAGGTGAGTAATTAATGTAAAAGATAAATTATGTGCCAAAACATGAAAAAGAGAAAAAAAACTGACAATTGTCTATGGGTAATATGACATTTGACCAAATTTGACGTATGGAAACGGGAACAAAACAAACATGGCCCTCCATGTTTGTTTTATTCCCGTTCTACTATTACTACTTCCCGTACTATAAATTAAAAGGGTTATATAATTGTAACGTACCACGTGGTTTTACGTGGCATAACCTCTTATTTACATTAAGTGGCTCCTCAAAAAGACTATAAAATCACACCTAGGGGAGTGAGTAACAGGTGTTGTATACACAAAATACAATGAGCGTGGAACAAATGGCATTCAGAATGCTCTTGGCCCGTGGGCCGTGGCCGTCCCGCATTACGGCAATGGACCAACCCTACACTACCGCTAGAGGTGCATCAATCAAAAGGTAATATTATGCTGAAAGATGTTGTAATTGAAGCAAGTGTGTTTTATAATGTTTGCTAAAAGTTTTTTTTGTTTTCAACGCCCTAAGAGGAGGTGGAAGGTTGTTCCAACATCGAGAGGCAGCGTATCTAAATGATCCACGAAAAGCTACGGACTTATGCCCTGGTGTCAGGATCCGATATTGGGAGGCACGAGTACGATTTTTGATATCACTTGCCCACGCCAGTTTCTTATACAAGTAGGATGGACATTGTGTGAGGATTATGTCGAATAGGAGAGTAGCAAAGTGAAGCTTTCTACGTTCCTTCATCTTAAGTAGGTTGGCCCTGTTTATAAATGGTGTAACATGTGATCGTGGGGGGATTGTGAAACAAAAACGCATACAGGCCCTCTGGACCCTCTGCACAAGCCTCTCTGTTCTGGCAAGTATAGCATGACCAATCACTGTGTCGGCATAGTTCAATTTCGAGAGGATGAGCGTCTCACAAAGCCTGATTCTAATGTCCTCGCTCAGGTAGGCGCGATAATTGTAAAGGGTTTTCAATCGATTAAAACAACTTCTAACCACCTCAAGCATGTGTTGTTCAAACTTTAAGTTAGAATCGAACAGAACTCCTAAGTTACGCACTATCTTAACTTGCTCGATCTCTTGTCCTGATAGCATGATTTTTGGTTTTTTGCCAATGATATCAGAGACTTGCTTTCTGGAGCCCAATACAATGTATTTTGTTTTGCTGGCATTCAACGCCAGACCGCAAGAGTTGGACCACTTCGCTTTACGTTCAAGGTCTTCATTTATTTTACTGACAGCCTCAGTGATATCTGTAGGGCAAAAACTCAGGTAGATTTGAGTGTCATCTGCGTACATGTGATGCCTGCTGTGAATTATATGTTGACAGATATCCGCACTAAATACGATGTACAGTAGTGGGCCGAGGATTGATCCCTGAGATACACCTTGATCTACTCTAGCATCGGTAGAGTATGACTTACTGCCGTTACGATTTATGATTTCTACCTTCTGTAATCTATGTTTCAGGTAGCTAGAAAACCACTGTATTACAGAAGGCTCAAAACCGTAATATTTTAGCTTGCTAATGAGTAGGGGAATATTAATTGTTTCGAATGTCCTCGAATAGTCTAATAAGACCAGGATAGTACCCATTCCATTATTCTGAGCAGATAGAACACTGTCCAAGACATCCAATAAGGTAGTAACAGTACAGAATTTTCTCCTAAAGCCTGATTGGAACTTAGGCAAGATTTTATTAACTTCAAGATAGTTCATTACTTGTTTGTGCACCACTTTTTCAACTATTTTAGAGAGGCAAGGAAGAATGCTGATGGGGCGGAGGTCTTGGAGGGAGGAAGGATTAGGGATTTTAGGAATAGGTTTGATTAGAGCTGTTTTCCAGACTGAGGGGAATGTAGAAGTTAGAAGGGATTTATTTACAATGCTAGTAATAACTTCTAGGGTGTTAGGCAGTGTAAGATTTAACATTTGTAAAGAGATATTATCAACCCCTACGGCATTCGACTTAAGACCCTTTATGATTGTCCTGATTTCATGTTCTGATACTGGCGAGAAACTAAATCTAGATGGACCAATTGTGTGCGATTCGAAATATGCATGTAATGGGTTAGAGTGTAATGGGCTGTGTAATAGATTAGGAATATTTACAAAATGTTTATTTATTGTATTGGGGTCATTACAATAATCCGGGAGACAGGGTTCTTTATTATTACAGAAGTTTAGTTGATTTTTTATATTATTCCAAAGAGTTTTAGGCTTATTAATATTGCAATTTATATTTTTATTAAAATAGGCACGTTTTTCAGAGTAAATAGCGGATACAACAACAGACTTAAGATCTTTATATAATTTTTTATAGGTTAAATTTCTAGTAGCTTTCCATTTAGAGTAACTTTCATCGCGTAGTTTCATAATTTGCTTCACCGTATCTGTCAGCCAGGGAGGAGATTGTTTTTTAATGTAAACACTTTTAATGGGCGCATGTAGATCGAAGAGGAGCAGTATAAGCCTATTAAATTCTAGGACCATTTCTTCCAGGTCAGTAATGCTCTCGAGATGTCCCCAGTTAATTTGGTCCAAGTCATTATTAAATAAATCTAATACTATGTCGTTGATTGGTCTGAATGAGCATTTAAATGGAGTGAATTTGGGCTTCTTGAAATTGAACTGTGCCGTCACCACAGCGTGGATGCCCAGATCAGGGATGTGGTTTACCAGCACAGAGCGTGCAACTGCGTTAGTGCATATAACATCTATTAGGGTTTCGGAATGCTCTGTGAAATGGGTGGGAGAAGTAACAATTTGCTTAATTTGCAAGGATTCAAAAATTGTAAAAGGAGTTTTGTCTTATTATCTAGCTGCTGAAGTATATTAATATTGAAATCCCCCACTAAAATAATATAATCATGTGATGCAAGTGAGCACCACGTCTGAGTCAGAGCATCAATCAGTGGTTGTATTAAGATATTTTACGTAAATATACGTTACAAGTATTATTAAAGAGACAGAAATTATGAAGGCACATACGAGTGAATCAAAATTTAAACTCATATTCGAGGAGAAATTACGGGATTATGAAATGCATCACCAAAATATTTACTGCTATTGTGTTCAAAATGGGTTAGGATACAATTAATCTACTTGTTATCATTACGCTTGTATAATAATAGTACTAAACTAATGGTAAACTTAGTTAATTTACCATTGAAGCAGTTGGCCAAGCGTCGTCTAGCTGTAGTGTTGAACGTTGCAATCAACAAGTTGGCTAAATGACGTATAGCCGTGTGCCTGAATGGCGTTGTTCAGTCAAAGGGCTAGCTGTTTGATTGAATGGCTTTTTTAACCAGTCGACTGCGACATAAACACTTGAAATTTTCACAAAATCCTCAATAGGGATGTAGACAGTAAACGAAATATAATACAAATTATTGTTTTTTTGAGAGTTTGTATTATAGAATTACCGAAAATGACATATTTTTACTCATAAACTTTATAATATTTTTTATTTTATTTATTAAAAAAGTAAATATTAAATCCGTAATATCACGTGATCGCAAACAGCCATTACAGGATGTGACGTCACGATCTCCAAAACATTGTGTGTGACAGTGACATTTCGACGTCAAACTCATACAAAGATTTTTGTTGTTTAGAGGACCGTGATGTCATAGCGACGCCATGATGAACTTTAGCTTTTAGCGGGAAATTTTAAAACGAAATGTAATAAGTGGGTTTTTTAATTGAAATAAGAGTGTATTTATTTTTTACATATATTTTTAGCTCAAACAAAATATGTACACCTGTAAAATTAATATATTTCCCAAAAATAGTATACACCCATATTATATGTATACTTTAATATTTGAAAATCAATGATATATTATATAAAAAACTCAAAGAGGATATGTTACTACCGCGCGCGTTGTGAAGCTGCAAAATGCAAATACGACCCAATTGCGTCGTCTTTTATTTAGTCTGTCTCTTCTATGTAAATGGCATTTCGTATCTTTTGTTTCACTTATCTGTCAAATTTGTCAATGTTGTTCGGAAGAGATTTAAACCGGAAAATAGTAGGTATGAACGTAACAGATCTGTATAAGTAGAATATCATTGTTGATAATATAATTAAAATAAATAATTAAGGGGGGCTTCTACACAAAAAACACATTTTTTCCCTACTTTCGCTCTATAACAGTACTGAACCCTTCGTGCGCGAGTCTGACTCGCACTTGGCCGATTTTATTTTACTAAAATGTCGCGACGCTATAAAAGCCGGAGTCGAACTACAATAGTTCGACTTGCGCACGACGCAACCACGTCGCAACCACATCGCAACCACATCGCAACCACATCGCAACCACTGGCCGTCGTCATTTTGTCGGTAGGTACCACAACGCAACCACAAAATGCTGCAGCGACACCATTCACACGTAACCACAGCTCGCCGACATTTTGTCGTTGCGATGTCGTGTGGTTGTGGTACGTGTGGGTTGGCACTATATTTATGAAACTCAAAGGTGACTGACTGACATGGTGATCTATCAGCGCACAGCCCAAACCACTGGACGGATCGGGCTGAAATTTGGCATGCAGGTAGATGATATTATGACGTAGGCATCCGCTAAGAAACGATTTTTATCAATTCTACCCCCAAGGCGATAAAATAGGGAATGAAAGTTTGTATGAAACTTTGTCAATTTTAAATCGATCGAATCCAATAACCACCTTTTTTCAGAGATATTTAAGATTATTTTATTTTGTCAGCATTGCAATAATTATGGTCAAAATTATTTGTATTACGTATTATAATACCCGGAAAAAATATTTCGATGTGAACTTTCCGCTTTCCGGGAAACTTTTTTTTATTTGACAATTTTGATAAAATGTACAATACAATTTAAAGTATAACTAGGAAATGACTTTATGATGTTTAATTATAAATCTGTTAAAATTTTACTATTTAGGTATATTTCATTCTAACCGTTACTGTTCTAAATTTTAGTTCCGTATGCTATCCATTTGGTAGTATCTCACCGCTGACCGAGCTATTGATCGTCTCAATACGGGTTCTCAACGGATTCTATGGCTTAGTAAAGTGTTTCGATTAAACCCTACCTATTCCTAACCGAACCACTTGATAGTGTTTTACAAAAATGTTTTTAAAAATGTTATTTTTATTTTTTTCTACGCAAATCGCTTAATTATATAGCATTTCAAAGCTATGAGAAAAGGATGGTCATAATTTTTTCATTTCGACGTCGCTTATAAATAGATGAGCTGGTCCAGTCCTCCGTGGTCCAGTCGTCAGCGTCGCTCTTGACTCGTGGGTTCGATTCCCGCGTTGGAAACATGTTATTTCCAAGTTTGCTGGACAATTCAAGCTCATCTTACTTGTCAAACAACCAGGTGATCACCTGGTTGTTTGACAAGTAAGATGATCCATGCGTCGGACGGGCATGTAAAAAGTCGGTCCTGCGCCTGATATCTCGCCAGTCGTGTCGGTCTTCCGTCCCACTGGGTTATAAGAGTAATCAGTAAAGGAATAGAGAGTGCTCTTGTGTACTTCGCACACACTTGGGCACTATAAAATTACTCCTGCATACCTGGCCTGGTTTCAATGAAACCGGCCACCGTCATCGAAACCGGTGTGGGGAGTATTAATACTAACATAATATAAAAACAATTAATAAATTCACTGCAAAAATTGCTATTTAAATTATTCTAGTAATGAATAACGAACAAAAAGTACGATTGTATTTTAAATTGGTCAGCTCAATGGTTTTTTCTATTTCGGATTTGTCTTTGTCGCTGGATATGGAGCGGGTGCGGTTTGGATCGGCTCCACATATGGATGGCGGCGGCGGTCGGCGCGCTATGTTGTTCTAATTGTTTTTAACTCGTAAACTTCGCCCCAGTTGTGGTCGGAAACTTTTTGCGAAATTTATTCCAATTAACACCCCAGGTGCGCATCCTCAGGGCTCGTTAGAAACTTTTGATTTTTTATATGAGCACGAAAATTCAATTGAGAAAACAATGTTCGACCAAGCGTTTACACCTGCTCATTACGCTCAAAATGGAGGTTGAGATTTTCCGAAATTAAATACACAATATAACTTTAGCCATTATTTTATAAACAGATTTCTACAACAGTATCCGTCGCACGAGCTGCCTCGAAAATAGGTCAGTAATCTTTAGAAGTGGGTTTAGTATCCAGAGAATTCTCGATTCAAATGTGAAGGAATGCGTAAATCAATAAAATTGATTATGTTATAAAATCTAGAGGTTTTATTTATTCCTTAACGACGGATTCCGTGATTGTATTTTTATGAACCGGTTTTAATATAAGCCATAAATATTTTATGGGAAACGACGGAAGGGGCAGAGGTCAGGTGTAGTGGATGGGATCCCTGCGCTTATACCGGCCGACGTCAAATAGTGTACAGATGTGCGGAATGATCTACAAAAATGTAGTTAATATGATTAATTAAATCAAGTATTCGATATTCAACTTTTGATTTAGTTTTCCTAATAATAAACCTCAAGCTTATGATCTAAATCTGCGTGGCGACTGTTAAAATATTTCGAGTAACTGATGACAGCCTCAATATCTAACGAGCAACATACCAGACTCACATACTAATAAGTAATAAGCTTACCTCAGTAACGGCGTAGAATCTGTTGTATGTTAATTTCACGAACGTCAAGATTGAATTCATTCCCATGCAGGTCACGAAGCTTATCAAATATATTTTTTCTCTGAAACATCATTGGCCGGGAGCGCGCACAATGCCTTCAAGAAAGCTTTAATACAAAATTGGATTTCGTGCTCCATTAATTTTCAATTTGTGTGATTGCAATTTTTGGAGTTAAGTTCTTACGGATTCGCCCCCGAAAACTACCGTAAAATAGGACAAGGGTTTCAGACGGGTATAAAAGTAAAATTTACGCCAGACATTTGTTTCTTTAAATTTTGCGCTTAGATTTCTTTAGTTTTACAAAGGATTTCGTAGTAAAATTTAAGATCAAAATAATAAGTTGATTTTACTTTTGTTATTTATCTGAAATTTTGGTAATGCAGTGGCCACAAATATTAATAATATGAAATTGTCAGTAATATAAAGTTTCACATCAACTTTTCAGTAATAAAAAGTTTCCACATAAACGTATAAAGTACGCCGCATGCCAGGCACCTAGCGTAATCAAACGAAAGTGATCAGAAGAAAGGAAAACACATACCCAACATTAAATTACTCTTCATCACTTTTTTCACTTACAATTCCAATTATTAAAATAATGAGAAGAGGACAATACAGCACCGACTCAAATGATCTCTGAAAAGTAGTAACTTGGGGCTTCATTAAGACAGAACTCGGTACAAAAGCAAAAGTTGGTCTATTATCACATAATATTTCCCTCCGCACGACAGTATCGAATCAGCGATGCATTAAACGTATCTCGAAGTTTCTCGAATACGCAATTCAATAATGTAAAACTTTGCTAAGGCGTAATTGGCAATAAACTCGATCTATGCGAGGGCCCGATTGAATGCCTAATCTATAGCTCGGGTACATAACAGTTTGTCTTTATGACATCAACAAAAGCAATTAGAGCCCTAATGTTTATTGAAAACGCGTTACGACGTAATTGTATAATAATATTATCTACGTACTAATTGGCAGTTCTTAGTAATTGGCGTAGAATTGTACCAACTAATATGGGACGCCTTCGAGATTTTTATACAGCGTATATTATAAATATGAAAAATTTCACGATACAATAATTAGAAATATTTCTTAGGGAAAATTTTAAACGTAAATAAAATGGAGTGCAACAATTTTTTCCAGCATCTCCACGTAAATTATACTTCCACTTGACGAGGCGACCGTTACAAAGATAAAGGTTGAACTGTAAATTCTTTTTCTTTTCAGTTTCTGCATTTTGCTTTCTTTTACACAACTGCGTCCATTCCAGCGATGTCATTGTATTTTTTCTTTCGCGGGACGTGACGCGAATAAAAAACAACTATTAGTCGGAGATACATTTGCAAAACAGAATCCCTATCAAGTTGACGTAAGTTCCCTCTGAAAGGTGTACAATTTGCTGAACAACAAGCCGCCGGAATACGTGATGAGTGGGGCATGTAGAATGCATAATTTATAAAAATGTTTTTATGGCAACCATAAAGGTAGGATGTGGAACGTGATTGCCTTCCCGTGGACTACGGTGTGTTGAGTATACTTGCGGATATTCTAGAGTGTGGACGAGTAAAAGCACGCGTCCATTGGATTTTTGGAACAGTTAGGGAACGTTGTTGAACCTCCCTAGTTCATCAAAAAACTACTTTAAATGTCAATATGCACACCAAATTAACTCTTAAATATTATAGTGACAGCTTCCAACAAATACAAAAATAATGCGTAGTACTTACACGACTTTCTCGTGATTGAAAAGCACTGTATTTTACGTACCTGTTAGAAATTTTGGGCGAAATTACAAAAGTTAACATAATGAAAGTCTGTTAATATATTGACAGAGTGTACAGAGACGCGCCTGGAAATTCGGAATTGTTCAGAACGGTTCTGCTTCAATATAATTGATACTCATTTAATTTGAGACAAGCGAAATCAATTTGCAGTAATTCAATTTCAAACACGTCGTGCTCATTAAATTAATGTAAAGGTTCGTATAAGGACTGAACGTTAACATTGCTGGTTCTTGTACTATACTACAATTCAGTTTATTTTGATTTACAAGTAAAAAAAAGTGAAAATGCGGCTAAATTAAAATGAGATAAATTGTGCGTTCTATTTTCTTAGTGCGCAGTTTACACAAAAAATGAATTTGATAGCATTCCGTTACAATATTAATAATTTTGGACCTGAAGGTTTAAATTATTAAATTGACTATTTTTAGATTTCCTTCTAATGTCTGTCTTACTAGTTAACTGATATATCACAGTTTCAACTAAGTTATAAATATCAAAGTCTGTCTATAATCTGTATATTCATATTAATTTATTATTATCCTAATAACATTGTGATGATTTTGATGGAGTGTCCTTATAACCAACTTCAAAGTCAATGTCAATTCGAAAGTTAGTACGGTCCTAATTGGAATACAGCGATACAATTAATTGGATCTGTCTGGCTAACATTTTACAAACTTATGAGATCATAAAAGTTCATATTAAAATAACGTAAGTAATAATTATTCCCCAGCAGACTGCCTTTAGCGAGAAATCTTTAACTGAGTTAAACAACGTACCCGTAATAGGAAAAGTTTTTGAGAAGACATTACATGTGGCTCAAGTAAGTAATTGTATATTTCAAGTCAACGACCAGCACAACCTTTTTAAATTACGTTATACACTCCATACTCACGGGCTGGACTGGAGTCACGCGAGACGCTCGGATTTTTCGGAAATTCGAATTTCGAACATTGATACTTCACTTTTACTCTACGAATAATAAATTGACAAGTATTTTGGAGGGAAGTTTTGCCGGGAATGTTAAAGTGTGCTGTTGTGTTTTTATATTATGTTCCTAAAATTGTGTTAGCTGGGTTTTTAATGTGTAATATTGATAGAATATTAACCATTAGATATTCGTGTTCATGCACAAGTGTAGGAAAGTGATGTAATATCCAGAAACGTGCTATTTTGTGTTCCCTCCAAAACTCCTTCGAAAGTTTCAGTAAAGCGTCTACCACTTTACTGAATCGACCGACTTGACTCCTTGACTGTATTGACTTTTACTTAGACTTTGACTAGACTTTAGACCTGACGATACATGAAAACGATGATGAAAAATATAATAGGAGGAATATGGTTTTCCCGCCATATTCCTTACCTTTTTACCTTGTCTGTGGCACAACATACAAATCCTTTGTTGCCAAAAAAGAAGAAAAAGAAAGAAGTATTTTGGAGCATGTTTTTTGACGGAGTTACTCTTCCTTAGTTTTTATTTTTCGTAGCTTTTACTACTTTAATCTTTGTAATTGAGCGTTTCTGGCGTAGCCATGATTTAATTGAAGTCCACGAATTTTTTTTAATCGAGATTTGAGATACTTTCATAACGTAATACCGAAGGTTTATAATTCTAAGTACTGTTCTATAGAGTACAGTAATTATATAGAGTAGAGGTTCTCAAACTTTTTTTCTCATAGACCACTTTAAACATTTTGCTGGATCCGGTCCACACCTAACCCCTAAGTTCAAAGCCAGTCTAAAAAGAAACGTATTCATCCAACAGTTGGACGTTTACTTTTTAGGGTTCCGTAGCCAAAATGGCAAAAAACGGAACCCTTATAGATTCGTCATGTCTGTCTGTCTGTCTGTCTGTCTGTCTGTCTGTCCATCCGTATGTCACAGCCACTTTTCTCCGAAACTATAAGAGCTATACTATTGAAACTTGGCAAGTAGATGTAGTCTGTGAACTGCATTAAGATTTTGATACAAAAATGGAAAAATTATTGAAAATTTTAGATACAACTGAAACAAATAAAAAAAATTTTCATCTCGCCTATGCGTGAGGGGTATCTATGGATGGGTCTTCAAAAATCATATTGAGGTTTTTAATATAATTTTTTTCTAACCTGAATAGTTTGCGAGAGAGACTCTTCCAAATTGGCAAAATGTGTGTGTCTCTAACTAACCTCTAACTTCTAAAGTAGGGGCATGATAATTCTAAAAAAAATATATGATGTACATTACTATAAAAACTACCAACGAAAATTGGTTTGAACGAGATCTAGCCAGTAGTTTTTTTTATACGTCATAAATGATAAACCTTAATTTAACTTTCATTATATCAAAAATGAAATATTAAAATATATCAAAAACCTTATAATTTCATAGAAATAATTCTTATTGCTGCTGCGGAACCCTTCATGGGCGAGTCCAACTCGCACTTGCCGGTTTTTTTTGTATTGTAAGTTTGACTCACAAGTCACAACTCACAGTACAAGAAACCAATAAGCTTCCACTTCGGAGTGGTAAAAAGTAAACGCAAATATTTTCTAGTTTTGTAGCTATTTAACACAAATATTACCACACTTTTACTTATTTATATAAATCTCCTCGCTCTGTAATATATTTTAATCTGCTAATATAATAGGTTTAGGTGACCCGACTTGACTTCTCCTATGAATATTCATAGGAGAAGTCAAGTCGGGTCACCTAATTTTTATAGACCCCCATTAACGACTCGTGGACCCCCATTTATCTTCCACGTAAGCGTAGACCCCTGTCGAGATAACGTGGACCCCTGAGGGTCCACCTGGACGACTTTGGGAATCAATGCTATAGAGATAATATGTTATTTGTATCGCCTATGGTGATGTCAGATTTGGTAATTATTATGCTGCATCTTCCGCAAGCTACTGTCTCGTGTTGCGTTTTATATACAATATATTCTTACAGTTCAGTTTCAGCTTAACACATGCAATATCTTTCAGTTCAATATCCAGTAGTTACTTTTATTGTTACGTATAGAATAATTACTCTCTTGTTGCCTCGTTGGTATTCAACGAAAGAAAATAATATGTCGGAGGATTAATATTGTCCGTTTGTGAGAGCGTGATGCAGCCGTATTTGTGTACAAAACGATGTTATCATTCGTCAGGCTTTGCCCGTAACAAAACAAGAGGATGGATAAATTACTCGTCATCAGCTGTAGAGATGAGCGTCATATTTTAATACACGTGAGTTATTTATTACATCGGAAAAATAATAACGGTGAATGAAATTCGGTTTCATCGACGGGTTTGTTGTATTATTGGCGATTAACCATTAAGGTATATAGGTAAATAATATATTTTTGGAAAAAATAAAAGATCTATCGAAAATAGCCTTGGGATAGCTCGTGAGACATTTCATCATAACAAGTTTTTTTTGTAACAGATGAATTGATGTGATCGTTGTTAAGCATTTGTGTTAATTTGTTTTGTTGAGTTATAAAATATGAATGCAGTCTTGTTCTAAATCCCTTCCCTCCCTCCGGATGCTGAAAACAACAAAAAAAAAAACATTTAGCAAACATTATAAAACACACTTGCTTCAATTACAACATCTTTTTGCGTAATATTACCTTTCGATGGATGCACCTCTGGCGGTGGTGCAGGGTTGGTCCAAAGATATTTTGGGTTGTTCCATGGTCGGAATGCGGGACAGCCATGAGCAATCTTAGCCCATTTGTTCCATGATCGCTGTACTCTGTATATAGTTATACACCTGTTCCACTCCACAGGTTTAATTTTTATTGTTATAATATTAAACGCTCACATCATAATATTATAATAGGTTATGCCACGTATGAAACCACGTTTCAGTTTTATATTCACAGAATAAGGTACCTATGCATAAAAATTAAGTTTTATATTCTTTGTTCGAGTTCGAGACGTCAAACATACGTCAAACGACAATAGTTTTTTTTTTCTCTTCCAATGTTATGCACTTAGTTTTATTTATTAAGTATTTTCTTTTAGTTCTTATTTTCTGTAATAATTTATTTAGTATTTAAGTTTATTAATATTATTTAGTATGCTCTTAGTTCCTAATTATTATTGTAATGTCCAAACTATATTATTATTGTGATGTCACACATTGGTCCCAGCAGAAAATCAGTGCAGCAACTTGCTGCAATTATGCTGAGCTGGGGTCCATTTTTGTGATATCACACAACATAATGTTAAAATATTAATTGTTCTGTATTCTTTCGTCCATTGTTAATATTTTGTTGTGTGATGTGCAAAATAAACTTTTCTTATTCTTATTCTTATTATTCTTAAATGATCTGAAGAACACAAACAACTGCATTCATAAATCAATACGTAATTTTTTGTGGGACGATACACAAAGGCTTAAGCCATTGTGTATCGTCCCACAAAAAATGAAATCCATAAACGGGAACGCCTTCCATATTATAATTATTACAATTTTTGCAGTATATTGGAAGCAGGTGATATTTGAGTAGGATGTTTCTGTCATGAAGGTAAATTAGTTAGAGTAGGTACTCAATACTTATTCTACAAAATTTTAAAACGTACTCAAAAACAACTCTGCACTCATATTATAATGAATCGATAAGATGTGAAAGATGTTGATATTTTCAATCATTATACTGACCTATAATATGAATGCAGAGGCTCACTGAGTTTGTATACTTTCGGGTTTCCAATAGTCGGTGTTTAAATCGCTGTGATCAGGGTGACTGACCGCGCGATAAACTCCCAGCATAATAAATATTAAGTATATTTAAACAATTTAAACCGACGTTTGTTTAAACACAGAAATTAATGTTTGTCTTTCACATAATAATTTCAATTCGACTTCATATAAATATGAATATTAAATTCTCACGTTTAATACACGCGGTGGACATTCATTGAATTATGATAAAAACTTATTAATCATTTAAAAACCTTTGTGTTTTATGCATATTAAATATAAATAGCAATTTAATAGTATTGATTTTAAGACCTTTCATTTTTATTGTTATATAATATTATTTTCTACAACGACATCACTAAGTACTATCAGAGAAGTTGATTCCTATGCAGATGGGGGACCTACGTAGTTTGGTCGCGTTACGTCAAACTCAGCCGACAGATCACAATTAACATTGAATTTACATGATCGACCAAATAACGTTGGTCTCTCAAATGCATAGGAATCCATTTCCTCGATGGTACATTAATCCTTCAAGCCCCATAAAGGCAACGGTGATCGCGACAACAATAGAATACAATAGCATTTCCAAGAATCCCCGATCGAATGATTAATTTTGGCTTATAATTAACTGATCACCAGAAATAGTAACATTTTACACACAAAAATTGTAAACGATCACCAAAATATAGACCACCATTTTATTGTAAAATGATAACCAAAGATTTAACATCTTAAAACCAAAATATTAAATGATTACCAAAATTAGTAAATGATCACCAAAATTAGTAAACGATCACCAGAGATGTAAATGATCACCAACATCATACTAGCATTTTAATGTAAATTATAAACAAAGTATTTTCATTTTGCTATCCTATTAAAGAAAAATGAATCAGAAAAAATCATTGCTCCGGAGAATAATAATTAATAATAAAAACCAAATTCGAACTACATCTCGATATTTAACTATCGTAAATAAATAATAATATACTGATAACGGGACTCAGTATAAGCACAGTGTAACACTGTGGTATAAGTATCTCCATACCAAATTTCAGCAAAATCGGTTCAGTGGTTTGGGCGTGAAGAGGATATGGCCAGACAGACAGATACACTTTCGCATTTATAATATTACTTATTAGTAAGTATATAAAATGTTTTCATCCATGTTAATATTTTGAATTGGAATGGGTAGGTGTCCGTCTGAATAACTCTTCAGGTCCAAACTGCCGAATATAACAATAATATGGAGTTATAATACTTCCTTGTTAATTATATGCTTATTATTATATGCTCGCAAGGATTTGGTGATCATTTACTATATTTGGTGATCATTTACTATATTTGGTGATCATTTACTATATTTGGCGTTCGATTACAATTTGAAGTGTAGTCGTTACAAAAACAGCTGGTAGTATTGCAATTTTAGACTTTCTTTATTTCGTGTTAAGTAACTTTTTTTGGTAAACAAGTTTAGGGTATCAGAGCATTTTTTGGTGGTCATTATATTTGTTCCCATTAATTTTCGGTAATGAATATTGTAAAAGTGTAAATATAAGCATTACCAACAGCTAAGCAATAAGACGTAGTTAGTGTATTATTGTGCATATTGCTTATGTGTGTAAAAACCTGAGGTACCAACTTAAGAGTTACGAAGGCCACTCTTTACGTTGGGAAAAAATATAGATAGCCATGATTATAATATACTGCACAACTGTATGCACTAAGCACAATTATTGACTTATCTCATAAGCAATAGATCTTAATGTATAGTTAAGGGGAAGACACAACTATGTGTCTTCGCCTTAACTATCCCCAAACATTAATTTCCCCGACTTTACAATGGTGATTTATTTTAAACCGGCCTCTTGTCAAATATTTATTTTCCCGGCTATACAATGTACAAATTTTGAAGAACCAACCAACGTGGAAAGGCCATTCTTTCTACTCTGCCAATACGCTTTCATACTTCAAAACAATTACGGGTTGTCACATTTGAAATAGGTGCTAGAAACGCCCCTGGGCTTATTGTAATTTACATGTAAATTTACATTTGTACAAGTTTTGAAATTACTGCGAGTGGCTGTGACAATCGTGATAAAACTTAATTTATTGTTACCGACTGCCACAGAAAGTTACACTTTATGTTTATTAGTTACCCATCTAGCTATTGTACATGAATTAATATTTTTACTGTATCTAATTGTCTATTCTGATTATGAAAGCTATGCTATACCTATTGTATATCTTATTCCAGGGTTTTTTTACTGGGATTATTCTGCACTGTTATTTAAAGCTTTGTTGATTATTTTAATTAAAAGCGCTATCGTAAAGATTATCAAATATGTCAGGAATACTGTTAAGAAGTATCACAGAAGCTAGGGCATAAGGTCGTGTTTTTATATCCTTTGTTGCATGAATGATATGAATTATTTACTAAACATTGGATAAAAAGAAAGGTCACGTTAAATAAAAAATTATATAATTATAATAATATAATAACGGGTAAACCACTAAAGCACTTCAAACCAAGGGTCGGTCGGCACTAAATCGAAGTGTCAGCTGCAGGGCCCTTGTACTTGACAATAAAGGAAATTTACCACACACTCTTTGTTCCAATGTATGATGTAGATATTGCTGACACATAATTATTACGCTTGACTTGAAAAATATAGCATCGTTTATAATAATTATTGTTTTTATAAGTATTCAACATAAACATGTTTATAAATCACAGTTTGTTCGCCTCCACGAGACAGCTGCATCTAAGATTTTTATATTATAATATAAGCCTGTAGATAAAATTCTATAAAACGCTCTTTAAAGTACTTTGAAGTTAGATTTTCATTAATGATACTTTTATTTCAGCCAAAAACATTTTCTTTCATTACGGAGATATTAGAGAAAAGTTTTTAAAACGTAAGAAGCTTTTAGGATTACCGCGTAAAGGTGAATGCATTTTGATAAAATGTGCTTAAAGAATTAAGGCATGGTGCAGACGCGCTACTTGCGATCGCAACATATTATAACTCTCACTGCAACATTACTATTAAAACAGGCCAAGTGCGTGTCGGGCCACGCGCAATATAGGGTTCCGTAATACCGCTAGTTTTTATTTTTTATTTTTGTGTGGTCAATGAATGTACATTTAATATTTATAAAGTGTTTTACTCTACTAACAATATCATCTCAGTTACTTTCAAAGGAATTTGAACGAAAAGTTCCTTTATACTTCGCGCAATATATTTTTTTTAGTTGATCGACTATTACTCAAGTCTTCTTAGCCGTGATAGTTTTTCTTTTAAATTTAGCATATTTCCTACTCCCGTAATATTTTTCACATTTCCAGAAGCAACCGTTTAGCTGGTAGAAGGGGGGGACACTGGACTCTAACGATTTTTTCCACTTTAAATCTTAATATTTCACAAACGGATCCCTAAATCGGAAAATGATCTATGGACACTCACAATAGTCATAAAAAACCTACCCAACGACACCCTACATGATGGGGTGGACGCGAAAAAAAAAATCATCCCCGCTTGATGAGTATGGAAGGTACCAACAAAAAAAATATTTTTTAAAGATTTTATGTACCATTTTGTTGCCATTATTAATACATAAATACAACATAATTCATGCCAAATTACAGCTTTTTAGGACCTATAGTCTCTGAGCAAAACCGCGGACAGACAGACAGACAGACGGACGGACAGACCGAAGGGTTCCTTGTTGACTACGGAACCCTAAAAACAGGGGTCGTTGGTAGCAGTTGTAGCAACTAAGAATTTTGTAGCAAAGGTATAGGAGCAAAAGCCGATCGCATTCGCCTGTCAAACCTAAATACAATGTTATTTCGTGGAAAAGCCTCAGTATTTGGCAGATGGAAATGTAAATCAACCAATTTATGGCCAGGCCAAGGATATTTGTTGCAAATGAAGACGACGAGGTGACAATTTGGGGCCGGCGGGAAACGACCGCGCGGGGACGCTGCGGCCGGCATGGCTCTTCGGTTTTATTTTATAGCCCGTATTTCAGGATTAGATGTAGTAAGTTTTTTTATGAATTACCCTGCGTTTTATTTTCCAAAGTGTACGATGTTCTTAACGAGATGTTTCTTTGGTATGGTTGTACGGCGTTATGGCGATTTAGTATTTTTCCTTGCAAATCTTGAGCTTCGTGAAGATTTTCATTAAACAAAAAGAAACAAATAAGTACTGATAATACTTGCATAGCTCACCTTGTTAATGAGAACACTGCAGCAAATTATTACCGATTCCAATAATTACCGATTCCACTCGTTTTTTAAATATTTAGTAGTTTCTCAGAGCAAAACTTCAATTTTATGCCATTATGAAATTGAGTCAGCGCATCAACTTTCTGACACTCGAGGTGTAGGAATTGGGCATGCAGCAGACACGAACCATCTGAAACTAAGTCACGTCTGGGACGTTGACAGGATTTTTCAGTTACACTTTCAGCTCAATAATCACAATTCAAAACTACATTGTAACGCTGGTACGAGTACAGTCAAAAGCAATAAAAGTTAAAAATGGGTAGAGTACCCTTTCACACTCAGTCGTGAATCGTGAGTCGTGACTCGACGCGGAACATCATTCCAAAGAAAGTGATTTTAAATAATTGATCTTAATTATTTACTACTAGTTTTTGCCCGCGGCTTCGTCCGTGTGGAATTTTGAAAATGACCTAACGGAAAAACACAACTATTTAATATTTATACTTACTTAAAATATAGGATATGTCACTCAGGAACACACCGGCTTTATAACGGTGTAAAAATGTTTGCAATAGGACCATCAAGCTTAGCATGACAATATTAGAAACGGGAAAGAATGGACATACTTACAGATTTTAGTGAAAAAAATGGCAGATTTCCTTTGTCTATCTACCACTTTGTCTATTCTTCCGTAGAAAGAAACCATTTCCATGGTAACCATGCTAAGCATGCAATAGTTTCAGAGATTATCTCTTACGAACAAAAAATCTTAACGTCTTTATTATGTAGATGTTAAAATGATACGCGACATTTTGTTTCAAAAAGTTCATCAGTACGTAACATTCAATCGCACTACGTAACAGTTCAGAATTCGTATTGTACCTACAAAAAGAAATATATTCCAGCATCGAGTTTGGGCGTATGCTGCCCCTTTGCTACTTTATAGCTTCTGACATCGTTATCCACGGTAAAGATTTTATATCTTTACCGTGGTATGTCGAGCCTTGGAAATTATCGTTTTCCATGAACATAAAAGACCATGCATGAAAAGTGATGATTCTCATAGAGTAGCATAGTTCACCGCGGGTGATTTAATGAGCGTTTATATTCACTACGATGGAACACGTTTCTCGTAGTTTCATAACAACTCGAAGCGTTGCGGTTTATTTAGCAGCAATTTCAAACGAGACGGTGCAGTGATCCCTATCAGCTATTTATTCGGTGACAAGTACGTTGACTTTTACTTTTTAATGAAGCGAAGATAACCTTAATCCCTCGATTGCGGAAAAACGAAATACAATGCCTTTCAATTGTTATCGCGGCCCACTTGGGCCTTACAGGAGTTGAAGCGTTATGAAACATACGTAACATAGTTTGTGCACTATATAAATTATAATATTATTATGTTTTTACCCTCTTAAATAAAGTGTATGTTATCCGCTTCAAATAATAGAGTATGGTGACCCCACAATCTTGTAATCATTAGGACAACCGATATTAAACGCGTCTTGGTATATTTCCGCACGTATTTATCACTAATGAAATTAATGTGTGAGCCGAACTCCGTATTTACGGCGTGCACGAGATTTATGTATGTGTATGAGGTCGGTCCGGTCGCCGGTCGCACCGTACAAATTGAAAATCAACGAACTGCGGAATTCAATTAATATGAAAAGCTATTCTTTGTGTTATAGAACTAGCGAATATTTACGCCCGGAATTTAGTTTTCAATTTTTGAGTTCCGCGGAATTGTTTCGCGGAATGTTTTGATAAATAAAACTATTTCAGCGTTAACACTTTTTACCGACGTCCACACGCTTTGTTATGATTTTGTGTGGCGTAAGTGGAAAACTAATGGTAGATATATCGATATATCAGTTCACAGTTCGATAGGTCAGTTTACACTACAAGGTAAGGTCACGTCGCGATGAATTTTCCAATGACCCGTCTAAAACTTTACCTCAATTGCATTGACAGAGTTGCCGGGTTCGGTATCGGGTTATCTGTTCTTAATTTTGATGGCTCACATAAAAATGCATCGTAATTACTTACACTTCGTGATGTTTAATGTAAACTGATCAGAAGTTTTAGTAGTACACTGGTTAATGAGAATCCGTAAATGATTTTCAAAATCATAACGTTTCATTTAGCGCAAGAATAATAAAGCATTATTTTCCTGAAAATTGGCGGCCACTCTAAGTACTTTCGTAGTTTTTACAACCACGTGACGCATAAAAATCTAATGGACCGCACTTTATTGCTCTCATTAATGTAAGGAGAGCCGAATAAAACAGACTGTTAACAAAAACCGTATTACGCCGGCCAATAAACATAAAAACAAAGGAAACTACATTTTGTAATGAACGCGCGTACGTCACTTATAATATTAACTATTATTAACTATGAAACTCACCTGTAGGTACCTATATCCATATCCATACTTCCATACTAATATTATAAATGCGAAAGTGTGTCTGTCTGTCTTTCTGTCTGTCTGTTACCTCTTCACGCCCAAACCGCTGAACCGATTTTGCTGAAATTCGGTATGGAGATGCTTTGAGTCTCGAGGAAGGACATAGAATACTTTTTATCCCGAAAAAATTTACGGTTCCCGCGCGATAAACTTATTTTGGCGCAACGGAGTTGTATCGTCATGTAGTCTTAGAATAAGTGTATTATATTGATACTATATTATTTTGATATAAACAGAAATATGAACATAATATAACCTCCTCATTTTTCGAAGCCGATTAAAAACCCTATATTCAGAGACAGTTTAAGGAAAAGTTATATACAGTAAATGTTTTTGTGTTGGTTATCTAGTACAAAATATTTGATAATATAAATTGTTTCAAAGTTGTAAACCGGCGTTTTCTCGAAATTACATTCTGAGAGTCTAAAATTATATAGTATTCCACAGAATCATTATTAAATTACATCAAACAGCGAAAAAATAACAGCACTCGTCAGCAATTTGAGGCAACGTCAAACAAAGTTCATAGTGATAATTAGTGCCATAGTAATAAATTAATGTTTATATCCAGGGCCGGAGTCGAAACAAGAACCACTGTCTGTAATTAACATAGTCATTATAGGCTCTAATTGCCTCGCAGTCCGTGCCTGGAGTTTCGAACGAGTGAGGGGACACATTTCACTTTAAAATATCTAAGATCCTTTGTAGGGGAGAAACACAGAGAAAACAATTAACCCTCAAACGGCTTTGTTATCAAAGCATTGTAAAATAATAGTTACTGTGAGAGAAAGTACAAATTATAATTTTAATGTAAAATAGCCGACAAAACAAAATATGCACACTCGTGTTTTAAACATTATAGTATTTGTCTAGCAAGGTACTATTTTAACATAGTTACAAAGCAAAATAATATTTTATATTATTACCAATCAGTATTTGATATAGGTTTACATAGGATATTATTAACCTCGATATCGATTTTCGTTAGGCATTTGAATATTTTACTTTCGTAAGATAAAGTCTATGATTACCATATTTTATACCTAATTAAGAGATAAATTTCAGTAAACATTCTTAATTAGAAACGTGTGCTCCCCTTTTCTACCCCACCTGATATAATGTTACATCTTCCACGCAGCATGTAAATAACAAACTTTGGAAATTCGTTTCTTGTTTATGAAAGCTTGCCGATTCATTACATAATTTGTTTATTAAAGCCGAAACGGTACCTCCTGTTTATACTGAGGTATAAATTACCGTTAATTTAAGCGAACCATCCCTAAAATGTTGTATAAAGTTTCATTAAGTGATTATGGAAAGTCTTGTTATTAGAATAACTTATGGCCGATAAATTTTTCACCAGATGTTACCTGTAACCTTGTTACATGAATTTAATTTACCAGCTCAACTAAAAGGGTATATATTGGTAATGGATATAAGTACCTACCTACTTTGTATCCAATAGGAATGAATAGGATAGTTTTTATTTGCGGTTACAATTGTCGGTTGAAAAAAAATATTAAAAGATAGAGAGAGAAGACATAATGCTATTTGATTTTAATCTCCTCAAAATATGAATCTTGTTTAAAAGGTATTGTAGCTAAATTCTAGGAAAATAATAAATTTTATTATATGTTAGGCCTTATATTAAAACCTATTGCTTTCCGACAGCCGGACTTTACTCTGAATCGAAAACAATTAAATCTGACGTCACGGCACGTAATATGCATATTGTGTCACGGCATCACGGCGGGACAGCTCTCTCGAGGATCGCGTAATAAAAATCTAACAAACGCGTTACCAGTACGCCGTCTGGAAAGTAATTCGGGAAGAAATACGAACGGTACGTACTGCTCCCACATTTGTTACAACCAAATCTCCATTTCCCTTTGACAGCCAGTCGTTTCAAAGCCACTGGCTCCCTCGTGTGTCGTCTAGGCGAGACTCATAAAAATTCCAAGAAGTATAAAACGGATGACAGACGCAGCCGGCTAGGTTTTCACCGACATAATATAATTTAAAGACACCTTTAAGAGCCCGTACTCTCTTTTCTACTGCTCTCTTCACACTCACGCCCGTCTTTCATATGCCAGGTGAAAAAGGACGATCGCCAAGTTAGCGGGCAGTTATAGGTATTCTGTTTTTTAAAGGGTTTTTATATGAAAGTGGTAAAAAAAACTTTCTCAACAGTACATTGTATTTTTTTTCATACCGTTAAGACGTCAATACAATCCATAAAAAGGTGATATTCTAAAATGATCTTACATGTTGTGCATTAAAACTTATAGAAATACTGTATTTTAACTGTTAAATCACGTCTGTTAAATGAGCGAAATCGGCAAAATTTCGTATACGGACTCTTAAGGAGCTCGAAAGCCATTTGCTGTCTATAAGTTTTTGTGAAGTAGTGGAAATTCAATTTTGCGCACTAAATGTTTCGCTTACCTTTCTAGTAGTATTGTGTAGAATAGATACGGTAACAAATTAGTAGAAGAAGATATAGAGATTGACGTGTATAGTAACGCGTAAGAAAGTTTCCTACTTCTTGTTTTATGTTCATTAATTAATAATTAATTAATGTAAATACAATATTATATGCAATTATTATGACTGAAATCAAATTAGTGAAAAAAATGTCATAGCCTATCTATATAATTAGTATTTGTTTCTTCCCTGTTTTTATTTTTTGTATAATTTTTAACGTATAAGGCCAAAATAAATGAAAACACAGTACATACTACATAATACCTACAATCTACACACACAGTAAATACAATAAGCCCGATAAGCATAAATCACTAAATGCAAAACCGAGTGAGCCTAGTTTCAGACTATTTCAGTAGCAATTGTAGTAGCCGTGTTGGTCTTTAGCAATTTTAATCGCGTGCGGTTTGGATGGCCCGCATATGGAGGTCATCGTAAAAGTGGCTTACTGTACTGCTCTAATTGTTTTAGAGACTCCAACTTATACAGTTGCGGCTTTGCAAATGCGTCCTACTTTATAAAGATAAAACATATTAAATGCAGCATATTTAGAACTAGACTCTAGTAACATCAGCAATTATGCATACTTAAACAGCAACCGTATTCACCAAAACTACGACAAACGTTATTATAACAATTTTAATAAAAATAATTAAATAGTGCTAATGTCAAAGCTATTGAAAATATATACACCTGTCAAAAACTCGTAAAACCATAAAGTTAATACACCTAGCGGAATAGAGCAACAATCTCGAATCTGTCAAAGGAAACCGAAATTGATTTACGTCTGTGTGTAAAAATGTGTTTACCTATAAGTACACTTACACTAGCATCTTTCTAAGAAATTAAATTGTAAACGTGCCGATAAGTGCCGACTGGACGTCAAACAGATGCAAAAAATTGGTTCTGCTGTCATATATCTCACGTCTCCTTTTACCACGCAGTGTTACTGATTGTGACATCTCGCTTGCTCAGACCTTTGTTTTTCTATTCCGCTAGATATTATATTATTAACTTTATGGTACGAATAAAAACTGAGCACAAGTCAATTATGCTCATATTATTTGGGTTAAACGCTAAGCTGCTCGGTATAAATAATTCCCGTTAATCAGATCCCAATGTAAATTCATGTTCAATTATGTAAAGTTATAGTTTCTACGTCTCTGGTTGAAACTTTGTGTGAATTGTTAAATTCCATTCCTACAAAGCCATTCTACTCCTCGAGCGTTCGTACTTTGTAACTAGAAATTAATAATGTACGTCTAGAGACCTTGTGTACGGTGTTCCTACCAACCGGATTCCGTAAAGCTGTGATAGACAGCGATAGTCATTTTCCTAAGTAATTAAGAGATACTTATTACTGTCTTAAAAAGATTTTGTGTTAAAATAATATAATAAGTAGATTATTATGTAGAACATTTTATATATTCTTACTTAGTTGTATAATTGTATCACAAGATCGTTTAAAACTTTTGACTTAAACTAAACTTACATTATATAATATGAGTTATTGTGTCTACTCATGGGTTTGTAATAAGCTAAGTTATTATAAGCATTGAACGTAAAGTGTCAATCATTCTGAGAGTTGCCCATTAGTTGTCTACATAGTTTACAAGTTTAGGAGTTATTACAATCTGAATGATAGTCAGTCAGTCCCCTCAGACACCGACCGAAACATTCACAACAATATTATATTCTAAACATTAACATTTACGTGTAAATGACTAAAGTCTCAATCAATTAGTAATAAGTAAAATCTCTCAAGTAATTATTATACAAAGCAATGAAAACTTTTTTCACAAATATACAAGTGATCCTTGTAAGTCTTTCGCAACGAGTCAAAGTGACACATTTAAGATATAAAGAATAATATGGAACTAAAAACAAAATAAGTAGAAAAATAATAATTCGTGTTCTGTAGCTTGTTAACAGTAATTGCCAATTATTATTATAAGCCTTCACGAAATGCTACGATTTGTAAATAATAAAAGAAGCGAAATGTTAAAATACTAATTAATGAGCTTGGCGATTTTTTTGGATAATCCAAATAGATATAGATATAGATTAAGAATAATATATAAATTATATCATAAATTAAACTTTCATTTTTATACGTCGATTGCATCTTTGTAATAATTAAATATGATAGCAAAATAATTAAAAAATATATAAAAATTAATCTGGTTTTGTTGTCCAACCAAACTTAGATTTCTACTTCGGTCACATCGGCCACATAATCATATTATTCAGCCAAACTCTGGTCTTTCTTTGGATTTAAGCCATATTGTAAAAGTTTATTTCTAGAAAAAAATCAAGTCCGAACTAACAGTAATCTGAAATAAGCTTGGCAAAAGTCGAAGCTTTCGTTGCTTCGACTTTTGCCTTTTAGGTTTTTGGGGAATACCGGTTAGTCGGCTTCTGCCTCAGATTTAGCCAAAAATCAATATTCGGTGGGACACTATCATAATACAGCTACTTTTTATTATATTTTTCACTATCAATATCAAACAACAATAGAATATTTTTATACATATAGACGACTAAATAAAGATAGAAAACAACAAAATAATTCTTATATCACTGCAATACGCAAATTCACTCGTTGAATAATTTGGATCCTGTTTTTGATATCGACAGCGTTTTTCACCTGTAAAATGTGCTGAATTTTTGCGTTACAAAAGTAGAATTCGCTTGTTTTGCGCCGCAATAAAAGCACGATAGAGGACATAAATTTTATAAAAGGACGTTTAAAAAAATTAAAAGTGCGCACACTGAATCATTGGGACACATCTATGGACATGCCCCGAGGATTTGGCAACCGATACACGGCACTGCACTTACTCGCTCACAATGTTTGGACACCATTGTTATGGTTAAAGTAAGATAGAGCCTGACACGCCTCAACCTTTTGGCTGCTACGTTGCTACATTAATATGCGTCAGTCAAAAGACATAATGGCACCACAAAAATATCTAAAAGTTCCGCAATAGAGAAAAACTACTATGTAAAATTATTAAAACTCGCTTCATAGTTTTTGTCCCTTATAAAGTATGATAACAATATTATATTATTAACAATATTATAATAATATTATATTTTACAGACAAATAGTTAAGTATATAAAATGTTTTTATTATAAAAATAATAACAACCTACACTTTTCAAGAAACACCATAAGGGGAATATTTTTTATTATTTCTATGAATAAAATTCTTTTGTGTTTACGTCTTTATCCGAGCCGGGTATTATCGAGCAAAGCGGCTTAATTTATTCAGAGAAATAGCTAAGAAAATTAAAGGTCCCCAAAACTGAGATTGCTCCTTACTTAGTTATTTTAACAAAAGTTATGATTCGTTTCAATATTTTATTAATTAATTTAATATTTATGTGCCTTATATTTTAATAAAGCTATATTTTTCAACCTGGGGGTAGTTTTTTGATACTTTTACCCATGCAATAGAAATTGTCATATTTTGTGTTGCTAACAGAATTGACTATGTTTTAAAATGATTAATTGAATGATTAATCATTATGAATGATATTTAATGTATTATGACTAGTGCGCATTTGGTTACTATAAATTATAAAACAAAACCTCTATTTAATAAAACAAAATTCGTCTCAATTTTAGAGACAAGAAAATAAAAAAAATTACTACTTGTATCCTTTTTAATCTATTCGAGCGTCCGACTTGTAACATGTGGGCGAAGTCGTGGATATTGTATGAAACACATTTCGATGTTAATTTGGCCGCGAGGGAGTAGACCTTCTTTTGTCGAATATTATCGGCATATTCCCGTGCTTTTTTGTAATTCCGACACGTCGAGGACAAAACGGGTTTCTGCTTTGTACCTTCGGTCCCGATATTTGAATATGTATGAAGCGCGGTGGCGCCGCCCGCTCGAGCCGCCCGTGCCGCTCGCTATATGAAAATGTGATGTACCGATAAATTGTCAAAAGGGTTGATCGAAAATGCAAAATGGACACCGAAATGTTTTAGCACCGGCACTGGTGTATGCTAATACGATGCGCCACATTATATTATTTTGGCTTTTGTTTATTAATATTTCGTGCAATTCTATACCATTTAATAACTATTCAACATATTTTATATAATATTGTGTAAATTATTGCATATTCCGAATGTTAATTGTTATGGAACATCATGCTCATCACAGAATTGAGACTGATAATATAATATGATTGTTAAGAGAATACTGAACCCAATTTAAAAGTCAAAGTAAATTCCGAAGGGATACTAATAAAACATAGGTAACAGATCAAATATTATATTTTGCAGTATTTTTGCTCTTTCATATAAACGATTTAGAAGAGAAAACAAATGGCAAACCGTACCGACCCCACATGGAGACCACCAAAGCCGAAAAGTATTAAATTAAAAATGTCAACGTAATTTTTTCTATTTAGCAAAACCGTTGGCTGTGAATAAAAAATGAAAGACAAAAACGCGGGAACGATTAGCATTTAATATCCTTCGGGGACGCTCCACCGCGGCGTTAATGGAGTTGGCAATATTGCGATAAATCGTGCTGCGGCCATTTCCGATCACGTGATGAGCACGTGACACGTGATTAGATTATGTAGAGATAAACTACGATAACATGGCGCGCCCCTCCAAAATTCAAAACGTTTGAAGTGCGTTGTCAAAACTTTTGAAGTGCGTTGTCTTGCGCGGTCGGCTAGTTATTATTAGTTGACCAACGAATCTTGACAGTAATAAGTGAAATATTACGAGTACTGGTTGATTGGTTGAATACTTACTAAACACAAAATCTTTCATAAGGATGTGACTACACAGTACACAGTCACACATTGAAACAGTAATTTGGAGCGCCATGTTATCGTAGTTTATCTCTACATCATCAGGTGATAGTAATGGGACCGAACGTCATTGGTGATTACCCTTGGTAATACCAAATTATTCGTTTGAAGCTTCAGTGGCTTCGCCAATGGATAATTAATTATTATCTGTGATGATTATTATTTACGTCATTTTTGCTAAGAGTTAAAAAAATACAGATTGTACGTTCAACCAGCCATTGAATAGTTCTATGTATCAATTTTTAATATGGCTACCTGCTTGGTGATGAGTGATGAACTGATGACTGATGAGTGATGAAATTCAAAATGTCCAATCTGTTGACGCGTGACTGTTGCGACTTTGTATTTACCGTTTATTATACCTACTACCTAGTATGCCACATAATTACTTGCACTAATAAAAAACTACTGTTAAAGTAATTTCAAAATTTTACCTTTGATTCAAAGGCTACCAAGTTGGGAATGTACCCGCATACACCTTATCAGCTGTTTTACAGTCCGCCCCAAGTCCCAACCCTGCAGCGCAAAAAGTTCTCTCTGCTCCAAATCCCAACTCCACGATAAGATACTTGTATTAAAGGTATGTTTTTTATTTCCATAATATTTAAACTAATTAACATTTGAAAACTTTAAAACATTTATTTTCACAGCAGACTTGAAATGAAAGAAAAAAGTTTTGCGTAGTTCAATTTTCTACCTAATACTAATTTTATTATTGTTGTACGAAGTTAGATATTAGATGTGACGTTCGTAACGTAGTCATGTACTATCAGAGAAGTTAATTCCTAGGCAGATATGGGACCTACGTAGTTTGGTCGGGTTACCGAATTCCGGGTTACCGGGTTCGGGTACCAAACTACGTAGGTCCCATATCTGCCTAGGAATTAACTGGAGGAAATTGGTTCCTAGGCAGTTGACAGACCAATGTCATTTGGGCGGCTCATATCAATTTAATGTTTTGTGATCTGTCTGTACAGATCACAAAACATTAAATTGATATGAGCCGCCCAAATGACATTGGTCTGTCAACTGCCTAGGAAGCAATTTCCTCGATGGTACTATACTTACTCGTATCAGTTATCAGCTTAATGAAATCAAAATACAATAAAATTATAGTTTTTGTTGGTACTTAAGTCTTAACATAATATTTTGAAATGTTAACTCTACCTCTATACACTTGGTAGTAGCAAGTTTGTAAAACTTCTAAAAACTTTATATTTTTTATGTGAAACTGACGTTAAATAGTTTTCTATTAAAGTAAGTACGAGCTCACGGGCTTCCATTACCATTAAACGTCAGGCCAAAGCGAGAGTAATTTCGCAAATTCGTAGTTTCAAGATCCGTCGTATACGATGTAATAAAAAGTCGACACTCTTAGAACGAGGTCAAAAAATAAATAATGCACACTGCATGCCGGTAAATGCTAGGGCAAATGAGATGTTGTCCTGAATATGAGGATTATGAGGCTCCACGTAGAGCATAAAAAAGATAGATATGTCAAGTATCCAACCTGGTGACATAATTTCATTAAGCAGACGAGGGAATAAAGTTATACTTTACTCAATAGAAGATAATAGGAGTATGAAATCTATCGTTTAATACGAAATAATAATAATTTGTTCTCACTGATTTTAGTTTTGGATTAAATGTGGTACTTGCATTGCGCTTGATATTTATATTCTTGTTCATTGCATATGGTATTCCTTTTGTCCTTTTAAAGTTATAACCAGTTTCAGTAGAAATTCGTAGCACAGTGCTACGTACGGCTAATATAGTAAGGTCAGCGTTGACCAACTGTATTTGAACGACAGTCACTATTAATCTACTAAATTTAGGTATAATATCGTTATAATAATTATTAAAAAACACTTTCTCTGTGACTGTAAATATGTTTAAATTAAATGTGTAGGATTTAAATAAATAACACAAAACACTCGCTTTTACTATTTAACGTTCGATAGGATCGCTACTAGACTATAATAGCACAGAATACATATTAGTTTAACAAACAATACTAATATATCCCTCAAGCTGAGTACTTTTGTGGTGCACTTTGCTATATCACGCCTATTGATTTGTGCTTAAACATAGTAATTTTTATTTATATGTCGATTTGTTATCATTGGTCAGTCAAAGTTTGGTTACTATTAAAATATATAAAAAAACTGGTATAAACATTATTACCACGCAGAAAAACGACGCGAGCCCTCACAAAGCTCGGCTTTTAGCTAGTTTATTATGATTGCCATATCTTCACATTAATACGTCTGTCCGGCTGTCTTTCCGCAATGTTAAGGCCGCGGCCCCGTCTCTATTCGTCGTATAATGAATTATGATTTACACAAACAAACAGGCACGTGACCCAGTTCCCTCCACTACCCGTGTGTGTACGATACAGAATAAGTGCTCTAGAAAACGAGGTAAGTATTAAAATTAATTCCACAAATATCAAAAGATGATGCAATGAGCTCAAATATGATAAACCAGGGGTTCCCAAACTTTTTCAGCCTGCGGCGCACTTACAAGTCAATATTTTGTCACGGCGCCTTTTTTTGAGACAGGGATTGCTGTTGGGACAACTTCCCCGGGTATGTAGGACTCACTGCGGCCGTAAAGATGGTGAATTGAGCGCAGCCCTACCCACTAAAACCCCGTCTATACTCTTCCACTCTCCGCACGCAGGATTGCGAGAACGCGCGAGCTTTCTTTCCGCGGCTCTGCGTGCGTGTGCCTGCTTGTCACCAGCAGGCCCTCCTCAAGCCCATACAGGCTCCGTGGCCAAACAGAAGCCCTTCCAGGGCTTGTGTAGGCCTGACAATTTGGTGTCGCGATGCGCGAAGAATACGCAGCGCATCGCGACCCTCTCGGGGACTCGGTGCAATGGGCGGTGGCATCCCCATACCGCCGCCCCGAGCTCCCTGGCTAAGGTGGGACGCTGTGGTTATTTGGGTTGACCCGTCTTCGCCTTGGCCTACTTTTGCGACGAGGGTTGAGCGCCTCCCTCTCTCTTATGCGCTCGGCCTCCTCTTTTGCGGAGATGACATCGTGAGCGAAATCCTCCACCGCTTTCCACTCTTGTTCACCGCTCAACATTGCACGAAACAGTGCCGGCAGCGAAAGGTCCGGTCCGATGGCAGCACTGAGTGCCGCACGTTGTACTATCCAAGAGGGACACGCCGTGTTGGTAATATGTTCAGTCGCGTCCCTGTCACAGTCACAGTGGTGACATCGTGTGGTTTCTTCTCGATTTACGATCTCGCACAGGTACCGACCGAAGCAGCCGTGCCCGGTCAGCACCTGTGTGAGTCGGAAGGAGAGCGCGCCGGTCTTTCTTGTCAACCACTGTTTCAGCACTGGTCGAATGGCCTGCACCAGATTTACGCTGACTTGAGGCTCTTGCAGCCTCTCCTCCCATAGTTATAAAATAAACACCTTTTATGATTATATTTAGGTAAAGCAAGTAAATAATAAACAAAATATATTTAATCATCTGTCTGCTTTACATAATTCATATTATAAATTTATTTAATAATTATTGTGGTTATGGATAATGATGGAGGATCGACTCACGGGCCACGGCGCCCCTCCTGCCTTTCCGCGGCGCACCAGGGCGCCACGGCGCACACTTTGGGAACCCCTGTGATAAGCAGATTATTATCGATACCCACTTTATATTATATCGTTGTAAACATTTTCTTACAAAATAACTTTACAAATTTTACTTTTCAATAAATGAATTATTTTCTTACTAGTGATCGGCCCCGGCTCCGCCCATGGCACATACAAAGCCTATAGCACTCAAGAACATCTTAGCTATACATTGGTGAAAGAATTTTTGAAATCGGTCCAGTAGTTCCTGTTATCACGTTCAAACAAACAAACAAAAAAACTCTGTAGCTTATATTTATTATAGATTTTCTCCATCAATATTATCAATATGCGTAAATTTGTTACCACAATATAAGAGATACACAAAGTATATCGTCATGTTCGTCCCTTTCCCTTATACGAGTATCGCATACAAGGAATCATATAGGTACAAGCGGAAGTGCACTATACAAGGAATATAAAACAATATTTCTTGTACATAATAGCTGCCGTATATCGTGCGAGCTGCACGGCTAGGCTAGTCAGATTTATACATGTACACAGGATTGGTCAGCTAACAGTCAGCTGCAAACTATTTGTCTAGCGCCGCAGCCGGACTTCACACAAACACGAGAAGGTATTTATTCCTGAATTTATGCCAGCAAAACTCTGTGTTACCCAGAAAAGCATAGTTTTAATTATACCTCTGCCATTTTTGTGCAGTATCTTGTTTCTAGTCTTTTTCGTTTCCCGAATATGAACTTTGAGGTTCCGTTCTGATGTTCACCGCAGCAAAAATAAACATTTTTTTAAATGAATTTGGCAAGTCGACATGTATTAATTTTACCTTTACTACCTCACGATTAAAAGTCACAGTTACATTACATAAGCAGAGTAGACAGATTGTGACATAAGTATTCAACACACAAATATATTTAATATTAAATTAAGTATTTACATCTAATTTGAAATTTTGTAATTTATCAACAGGACTATCAGATAAGACAAAACTGAAAAGTGTTTACGTATTTTGGTCATAGATTCTGTGATATCGAAGCTTGTTAATAACTTTTAATTCCTAGTTTCAAATCATTAAAGAATCAAAGAAAAGCCAAGCAACTGCAAACAAAAAATCTACTCTATTATTTCCAGCAAAAACACAGAGAATACACAATTCCTAACTGTATTTGATGTTGAAAATGTCTATTCATGATACCGCTGAGAGTGTATAGTGGTAGCGACAGGTGCGCGAGTCAATCCTCTTTCGCCCTCCGAAGCTTTTCGACCCCACTAAACCCCTTTTAAGTAACATGACTTTTAACTTTGTGGGCCAATCTCTGCTTTAAAGTGGATTTATCAAACTGAAAACAGTACACATGACTTGCGCTTCAATTCAATGCTTTAGAACAGAGAATGCTTTCCACACAGACGGACTAATGGTATTTAATTCTGTGACATAGGGACGACTTCAAAAGGATTCCCATGATTTGGGTTTTGAGTCACTTTGATATAATAAAACATAATTAATCTTATAATTGTGATTTACATTAACGTTTTTCATACTATATAACTTGCAGAAACTATAAGTGGCCATAATATGTTAATTTAATACTAGCATTTTTCGCACTGGCGACAACAGTTTGTTATGCACGGTTTCTATGTTGAGGAAGGAAACAAATCGAATAATATTATTAGGGTAATTTTTTTCTATTAGAATCTTCAAACCTCTATTATTAAAAGAACAATATTTAAAAACAATATAAAAAAAAATATGGAACACTACTGGCTGTTCTAGTATACTTTTATTCCTCAGCGAGGATTTCAGCGACCTTTTAGGATTAAGCTACATTTTAGAGTTCAGTGGTTTTTTAATCTAACCGAAACATTCCCATCTTTGGTTTTATGACCCTTTACTTCTGTCTCTTCGCCATCGCATGTTCTATTTATGTAAATATTGGTTAAAAAATATTTGGCCGAAATATTTTGATTGATTGATTGATAAAATAATAGGATATTAGACGTGGGAGAGCCATGCTTCGGCACGAATGGGCCGGCTCGACCGAAGAAATACCACGTCCTCACAGAAAACCGGCGTGAAACAGCGCTTGCGCTGTGTTTCGCCGAGTGAGTGAGTTTACCGGAGGCCCAATCCCCTTCCCTTTTCCCTTTCCTACCCTTTCCTATTTCCTTCCCTACCCTACCCTATTACCCCTTAAAAGGCCAGCAACGCATCATTTTTCAGGTGACCCGTTTGCTCGTTTGCCCCCTTCTTGCATAAAAAAAATATTTTTATTTAGTTTAGATTTGATTCGCATGGCGTTTTCTACTGTACAGCTCATTCGTTTAGTGCGTTCAACGGCACATTTTATTCGGTTTTGGTGTGAACGGTATATTCGGTAGGGGTGAGGTAATAAGACACGAACGTATTAAGCCCGTGAGCCTTTTGTTTGGGCCGCTAAGCCCGCGGTCGCGCGCCCGCATTACACCTAATTGTGATTTAATGGCGCTACAACTTGGATTTATTGGACACAGGCGGAACCCGCGACTTCGTGCATAAGCATAATAATGGAAAGATTATTTCGTTCACTTTAATTGTATACATTTTTGTACACATAAATGTAAAGTTCCTGCAATTGTATTTTAAATGGCATTTTATTTTATCCCGCCTACTGACTTTACACAATGGAACTCATCATTAACCAACCCACTCAGAACTTAGAAAAAATAAGCACTGTTAATAAGCTTTAGATAATTGTTCGTTATTGTATAAAGCCATAGTAAAACAAAGGCCATTGTTTTTGGTATAATATCTCATTGTTAAAAAACTTTAATGAGATCGCCCCGCTTCAGAAACGTACTCGTCGTGCCCACGTTGTTTCTGAATAAAATATACAAATTGAATAGGAGCAGAAATTGTTGTGTAAGCTCTGCGAGGTTAGTTTTGATATTATATTTTTTAATACTAAGGCCGGATTTTCGCTTCGAGCCCCCGAAAAAAGCTTTTGAGCTCTCTTCACCCATTCGGGGATTTGAATACAAAAATAGTTTTTTAGATGCACCTACGGTCTATTCAATCAGGATTTGTTGTGCGTTTGGGTCGCGAGACAGTTACAAATGGAGTAACTATTTCATTCAATAGCCGCAGACTCATGACGTTATTGTTATAATATTATATCTGTTTTCAGTATTGGACCCTGAAAGCATTTACAAGAACGCAAAATCAAGATGGCGAAAGAAATAAACTCGAGAATATTTATTCCGTCTGTTATATTATCGCAAATAAGCTTACGTTTTTTACGTCTTTGTAAATTTTCTACCCGCAAAATTTGATTCGGGCTCAAACAAAATATTTTCATATTGCATGTTGTGAATAATAATTTTGTTGTACTCGTATCGTAATAAAAGGTGGATTTGGTTTTGATGTTAGTATATCGTCGGCAGTTTCATTTTCTTTTACATTTTTCTGAGAAACATAATAAGAATAAAAATAATATATGGAAAGTAGAAAGGAATATTTTAGGCTTTAAGTGAAATGATAATGGGTGCTCGTAATGAAAATTTGTTATTCTTCAGTGCATTGTATGAGAAGATTCAATTAACTTTTGATTAAATTTATATGTCGATAAATATGGAGATAATGTTCAAAATTGCTTTTAAGGTAAGTACCTGTGCTAAATGTAAAATAATACAACACAAACATTGGACCAAATCAACATCACCCAGTTTTATTCTTCTAAGTCATATCATCGTAGTAAGCTTATCAATGCCTACCTTCTCAACCATCACTTTTGAATAATTCGATACGTCGCGTTACTTTTTAGTAGTCAAAGGCTCCGTAACAAATGTATTTACTCACGTAGACATACTTCGCTCTCAGGGAAGAATCCAATTACGATAAGGCTATGTCCCGCATGAAAGTGTCGCATTTATGGTAAAATATTAATGTATTTCAATTTGGGAACGCTACACAGACCCCCATAAATATCAGTAACACTGAAACCTAGTGGGAACGCGTAAATACATCGCTCGGAATTGAATACTCCGCGAGTATAATACACCGTACTCCTGATATCTGATAAGTAATGTAAGAACTTCTGTCGCGCGAAGGAAATAAATTTTCTACGAGTACAAAGTTAGCTTTTGCGCTACTGCCGCTCTAGATCTTGCGACTACGTGCGGGAGAGTAGAATTTGTTTATTCGAAAAGTGTTTGTCGCTGAAGAGATATAAAAATTATTAAGGTGCTCACCGCGAGCACTCACTTGTAATGTAACATTATAAACTCGTTTTTGAGCATTACACTACACGTGTTATGTAATGTAACATCAAAGATTCGACTTTGAGCATTACATTACAATACTGTTAAATATTACACGCTAATGCTCGTCAGACAGGGAGCTGACGAGCATTCGCGTGTAATATAACATTCGACTTTGAGCATTCCAAAGCTAGTTGATGTTACAAGTTGTATCAAGATATTACACACTGTATCATTACAAGGTGCGCATTACAATGCTCGACTCTGTAACGTTACCCGGTGAAGGGGCACCTTTAAGGTAACGAATGCTTATAGTACATTATATTATACGAGTATTACTAAGAATTATAAATATGTAATTACTACTTATTCAAATGCAAAACCTTCAAAAGCATATATTTAACACTTACTGTAGAGCCATATCTACGCAATAAAGACAAAGATCATATTTCGATAGACATAAAAGGTAGCGAAAAATCAATACACTTTTAGTCCTTCACAAAGAATTTTGTTCGCAATGAGGTGTTAGGGAGTAACGATGTTGCCATTTTTGATGTTGCCTAATTGGGCTAATTGGCTCATCTTCCGTCTAATTGCGTCCTTTGATTGTACGTGACGTCGACAGCCGACTTCACAGCCGACTTAATACAAACTCAATTGTTACAACACTACAGTCTAGAAGGTTGTAGAATTAAATAGGTGCTCGTCTTGTAAATAGCTTGACAGTTGAAATATAAAAATATAAAATATTCAAAGTTACAAAAACTTGAATACCGCGTATCTTTAACGAGCGAGCTACGCTCATACTACCAGCTATACAAATATTTCAAAAGTAATAGCACACAGAAGTTTAATTTAAATAAAAATGCAATAAATATTGACTGAAATGTGATAGCCGCAGAATTGGAAGCCAGAAACGAGGCGCAAACAGCGCTTGGCAACAACACCATATTAAGATTGCTTTTCCAAAGCAACAACGACCAAGCGCGGGATAGAAGTTAGCAACTTTATTGCTAACAACAAAAACATTGAAGTTATGCGTCAAACAGTGAGAAAACGATCGTCTTCGATGTGTCACACATGGATGTGGTAAACTAAAATAATATTTTTATGGGGATTAAAAACAACTTACAATAAATATAATTAAAAATAATCATAGACGAACATTATATTTAACATAACTGTAATTATTATTTGTAATAATTGTATGAAGATTTTGACATAGGATCCATAATATATTATTTGTCAAACTCTTCATTAAATTGAAGTTTAATCATCATTAAGTGTCTCTAAGTGCGGCAGTCAGACTTTAAAAAGGGACCTTAAAGTTTTCACTACAGTTTCCTTACAACTAAATAAAATCTCTAATACCTAACCTAAAAGGTATTTCTATGTTTTAAATACAACATTCTTATTAACATTAGATCTTATTGTAATTAGGGCCTGTTTCACCACTTTCTGATAAAGTGTCAAATAGGCTATTCACAACTTTTTTGACAGATTCTCCATACTTGATCTGTCAAGTTAATTGGTGGATAGCCTATTCGTCACTTATCAGGAAGTGGTGAAACAGGCCATAATTATCAAAATTAGTAGAGTTTTTGCGCGTAAAAAAACACGCTGCGCCTTTGAAACATAAAACTGTATATCCATATTTTCTAATACACAAACATATCTTTGAATTTGAAACAACAACATTATCCTGTTTAAAATGGAATTGAATGTTGATTTATAACGCAATAGTTAAAGATACTTCGTTTTCTGTCTCTCCATATCAGATGGTAGTGTAAACAAAAAATTGTTAAAAGATTTTCCATTTATGACTTCTCAACTGTTTTGGCATTTCAATCTTCAACAGTTTTGTAATTTTGAATCATACTAAAAAAAAACTATGATTTAAAATTACAAAATTGTGTATGAGTTTTATGACGTAAACCCCTTTTAATATACACTTACATCAATGCACAGCAGGTACGTTCTCAGAATCGGTTACAGGTACAAAATTTACAAACACTTTTGATTCGAGCTCTGTTTAATTACTCCTCTCATTAAACAAATGTGAAACGGTTTTTGTGGCGTTAAAATAATTGGCAACGATAATGTTCGTAAATCTGAAACCGGCCTCGATGCAAATGTGAATCAAAATGTAAAAAATGAAATCATTAAAATCCAACCGCCTCATACATTTTAATGCGCCGGCTACACATAGCGACACCGCACCATCAAGTATACGGCGTGACAAATGATCAATGAAAAAATATCTGGGCCCGCCGACTTGTATCACGTTTTCCCGTACATTTATTTGATCCGTGACAGTCGAGTTTCGTGATAATTATTCAATAAAAGCTATCATTTGTCAGCGCTGTCCAAATGTCACCAAGTAGACGCGTGATGACTAATGCTACAGTGTTCCAGCCGTTTGCGTCGTATTCCTTTATTACCAACTTATTACCTGGTGTCACTGCACCATTATTCATGTTATTGTTCGATTTGATGTCTGCGTTGGAAATCACAAACGGTATTATATTATTTTATATTTGAAACTGACCAAAGTTTCGTGTTAAAAATGATTAAATCAGCCCTTTGTGACTTCTAGTTTTTCTTTTGATAGTATTACATCATATATAATTATATGAGTAGAGTAGTAGATCTTACATAAAGTTTTGGGTAGATAAAATATGTTATTGATTAGCTATTAGAATCAACTTAATTGCCCTTAAGTTACGTAATCTGACTGAACTCTGTATTACATCATTAATGTAAAAACAACGTGTTCGAACTTTTGTATTAAAGATCTATCTATAAGTAGTAGAAGATTACCTGAAAGTAACTTTATAATAATTTTAAAGTTATATAAACGTTGTGGGCTATCCATCATATTTTGTTATCAATCACTACCTAATTTATTGATCATTTATGGGCTCACATTAAAGCAGAATAATTATGGCTTCACCCATCTTCTTTCTTGTATCAATAAAATGTGTATTTATTTCATAGGAAAGTATTTATATGTTATGTATTAATGTTAAGTCTTTAAGCTTTACTTTTAACTGTAATAATAATAAGATAATATACTTTAAGCACAAAGCCCTTTCTCTAGGAACTTTTTTGTTTCCTTTCTTCCAAAGGTTGTCTGGAAGACATTGCTATTAAGTAATAAGATCGCCTTTGTGTACTCATCATTTTGTGTTTCTGTTGTATGTGTGTTGTTATTGTAACTGTGTGCACAATATTATTCAAGTATATTCTATTCTAAAATTATTTGTACAAGAAATTGGATTAATGCAAGTTCTTAGCTCAGTTTTTACTTTTAATTTTTTTACTGTTATTATTTTATTAATTACAATTTACCCTTTTAAAATTACTTTTTGCAGTATTTTTGTTATTTAGATACTATACGCCAACCAGACACCACTCATAAAATTATTCAAAGTACTCAAGGGTTCCTAAATATTTATATTTCGATCAACACACTCCCAAGAGCTATAAAATAAACCGCGATAAAATACGTTAAAGCAGCTTTCTTACAATGAGGTGATATTCGCGTAAACACAAATAAATGATTTATTACGACTCCAATATACTTAATGGGCGCACCATACGTAAATTATTAATACCGGTAGCAGACAATTTCTGTTATACATCAAAGTATCCATTGTTAAATTCAACGGGATTAAAAAGCTTTCATATCATACTACGTAAATATACTCTGCTGTTAATGGATATCCAATACATTGTTTCTGTTTCAATTGTTGTACGGAGGATGGCTGGTGAGTCGATAGAATTCATGCGTCAATAGATTTTTTATGAAAATTATTAATTCTTGTAGCTGTTTCCAGAAATAAGACACCGTTTATTTGAGTCGGTCGAATCGTTGCTACATAAGGCTGCCTTCACACTAGCGTTTGTCCAGCATAGGCGTTCGATGAACGTATGCGCAGCGCAGACGCCGCTACAACGCGGCGCGTACGTCGCATTGTAGCCGCTTCTCTGCTGTAACAATCAGTACGCTGCGCTAGCGCCGCGTGTGCGCGACGTATACGACGCGTTACTGCGGTGTCATGTAATGTACCCTTGTGCACGCGTTGATTCTTTCATTCATAGCAGGCGCCCGAAGCAATACGACGTAAAATAAATTCAACAACAGAAAGTACTTTTAACATCAAAATCGAAGACACGCGGTGCTAGCGCAGCGTACTGATTGTTCCAGTAGAGAAGCGGCTACAACGCGACGTACGCGCCGCGTTGTAGCGGCGTCCGCGCTGCGCATACGTTCATCGAACGCCTACGCTGGACAAACGCTAGTGTGAAAGCAGCTAATCGATGACTGGTGCTACGAAGGCCGTAGACTGGTGTTACGAAAGTCGTAGACTGGTGCTACGAAAGTTGTAGACTGGTCCTACGAAAGTCGTAGACTGGTGCTACGAAAGTTGTAGACTGGTCCTACTAAAGTCGTAGACTGGTGCTACGAAAATTTTCGATCGATTAAATCGTAATAGCGATGCATAATACACAGAACAGGATATTAGTAAAGAATAATCTAAAAATGTAAATAGATACTAAATTTAGTGAGCATAGTATTATTAATTATTATTAATGACAGCCTTTAAGAGATACGAGTACCTAACCATGACACTAAGAAGTAAGAATTTTTATTTTCTACAAAAATATCCTTAGTAAAAACTTTGAACAGTCTCTAATTAGCAGTTGTCGATATTTATTGTTTGATAAAGCAGACAATTAGGAGGTTCTTATCTACTTTCGGGAGGGCCATTAAAGTGCTAATCACTACTAATAAAGGGGCTCAAATGAAGGGAACCTCGGTCTGCTGGCATTTATTAACATTACGGAGGTATTCAGAAAGTGAGGATTTTTCCATGATGAAAGATGTACTAATTGCCGGCCCTTATTCAAATTAGTTGGGATATAATGGGCGCTGAAACAAGGTGATTCAGAGGCCTTATAATTTCACTTTCAAGCGTTCTCATTAGATATTAAAATAAGTAATTTCGTATTTATTTTTGTGTTTTAATGACAATAGTGCTAATTACGTCTTGTATTTATTTATGTTAATGTTTGTGCTGTTTCAGTAATTTAATCCTTCGATCGCGGATTTTTGGAAATTCTATTGTATTTTATTGTTATCGCGATCACCGGTGCTCCTATGGGGCTTGAAGGATTAAATATTCAAATTTATATAATAATAAAAAAATTAAAATGTTCTAGCTCAGAAAACCACAAAATTTTAAAACAGTTTACAATATTAATTATAATAAAGTGCTTTTTACTCCATCAGTCATCACGCTTAAACCACTGTACCAATTTATTGCAATTAGGTATAGAGGTCCCTACTTTGAGTCCTAGTAAAGGACATAGAATAATTTTTACTGAAGGACAAAGGTACGGTTTCCGCTTGTTTATCGTGTTAAACATTTCTAAACAGATGTATGTGTAAGGGAAATGTTAAGTGTGTGATATTTTTTTTGGAAACTTTAAAATATTGAAAAAGCAAACATGTAATAATAATTATTATTTAAGACTAGACCCGGTGAACGTCGTATGTCTTTCCTCCTAATATAAACTTTCCCGGAACTTCCACGTATATTGTAAGTCTGAAATGAGACTGAAAATTTAAAATTTATTTTAATTTATATAAATTAAATTATAGTAATTAAGTACAAGATTACCACAGTTTTAGATTATTATTTATATAAAATTGTGTTTATATTGAACCGTTTTGACGTTCATGAAAGGAAACCCGGCTGAACTTGGCGAGTGGCGACGTAATATTAAATTCATTGTTAGGTTATTAATTTACCTCCGAGCAGCGAAAAGCCTGTTTAGTAATTATATTCGCAGCAATGACCAAAACTAATAAACGTGCGTCAAATTTGTTTGTTTAGGTTCAAAGTTGGGAACTAAATAAGTTTAGAACTCACAAAACTAATTAAAACGCCTTAAGCGAATTACATGTAAACTCAACTAAAACTAAAACTGCTGAGTTTGGTAATAGTTTGCTCTTGCTATTATTTTGGACTTGTATAAAAGACAAAAACAGTAACGTATGCAGTTTATGACTGTTTTTGTGGTGTCATTGGAGTGGGATAACCTTATCGTCGTTTAATATCGATATATATTCCTTAAATACATTTAAAAACCTTAAATAATAATTTTAATTACAAAGTTTAACGCTCGCGTATTAATATTAGATAGATATTATCATTTAGTAAGTGGTGGTTGGCACCAATTAAATATAGTACCGACGTTCAGAGAACATTTGAAAAAAATTATTCTGAATAAAAAAAAAAGTTTGAGTTTGAGAATTAATACGCGAGCAAAAAACTTTGGATCCCTTTTGACGAAAAATGAGAAAACGTAACTGTGCAATGTGCTGTAAAATAACTGTGCAACAAGCATGTTGCACAGTTACATTTTATAACCATATAAACTAAAACTGTGCAAAATTTTATAGATATTATATCATTTAGTAACTTTTCATGAGAGACAAACACCTACTAATGTCATAAAAACATGGCTTGTGCCATTTGCTCTTTTACAAAATTTTGTTTTACTATTTTAAAAGTATACCCAAAGTACAAAATGTAACTTACATCATGTCTATATCAAATAATTATTCAGTTCTTTGTAGCTCCTGAAAGTTCCTAATAATGACTTACGTGGTGACAAAACTTAAACGACGATGTGGGATAATGTTAAAAATAATTTCTCACTGTGGTATTCTATCTACTCATCGTTTGTGTCATTGATTTGTAATTTTTTTTTTTTTTTTTTTTTTTCCGGAGGGGGAAATGCATTACGCATACCACCCAGGCGCAGGGGGCGACCCGAGTGGTGATGTGGGACTCCCGTAGCTAATGAGACCACGGTATACCCACTAAAACCCCCCCCATCTTCCGCCTCGCCGCCTTTTGACGGGGCCACAGGAACGATACACACATCTGCGACCCCGCCAGCGGCCCGAAGACTCCACGATGGGCGCACAACACGTGCGCCCTCCTCCTCGGCCCCCACCAGGGCTGTAGCAGACGCCCCCCGAGTCTGCTACTTGGGGGCCATGTGGCAGATCAGGACTGTGGCTCTGCCACCGACCACACCTCGGCCGCAGAGGATAGGGCAAGCGGCGCACCGTAATACCTACTTGCCTCTTCCTCTGCGGCCCCACCTCGGTGCGCATCCGCAGCGGACTTCTCCAGTCCGCTGGGAGCGCCCTCCTCGGGCCAGGCGGCGACACCGGCCGGCCCTGGTTGCCTCTTTGCTTCACCGCGGTTGCCCAAGCCGCGGTTACTAGAGCCCCACCGCCGCGACAAGGCGAGCAACCATCGGGGGGTCATTGATTTGTAATTAAGTCAATGTATGCTAACAAAAGATCATCAGCACCTGTGCTGATGACGCCGTAGATAAACAAAACAGACCTCGAATACGTTTTTCATGAAAAACGTTTTCCCGAGTATTTTTCGAAATACATAGTGATATTTACGAGGTTTTAAGCAAAGAAAACGGTTTCCTTTGTGGCAAGGTTTAGAACATTTCGATTCTCAAGGTGCAGTACGTCTTACTATCATTTATCTAAATCGATCTATTTTAAAACCTTCTCGAATGCTTACATTTTACTCTGGATCGGTAAGTAAAGTGCACCTAAAGAAACAAAGATCTTTTTTCAGTTTATGTATATCTTACATCTTTAAACGAGCAATTCTGGTATATATAATTGGAATTTCGGTATGTCGGCTTCAACGTTTTTATGAAATTTAGTATCTAGGGTGTTTCGGGGGCGATAAATCTATCTAGCTAGGAATAATTTTTAGAAAATGTCATTTTATTTGTGTTTTATCGAATACCGAGCTAAGCTCGGTCAAATAGCTAGTTTATTATTTTTATACGTAAATTTTCCAATTTTCGTGTCCTTATAGTTTTAAACTTTATGGCATAGCTTTTATCACGGGCTTTAAGCGTGCCGACCGAATCGAGAAATTCCGTAACGTAAATAAACCTAGCCCCCCCCCCTCGTTTCAATTCAGCAAACTTCGGCCCGGTGTTTGTGTGCGTGCGACCAGACGTATCAATATAATCGTGCAATATCACGCTTTCAATTTTATTAAACAGTTTATTTGACAATTAGATTGAATGCGCGATATATTCAATATCAACCCTAGACGGTGAATAATATGCAATACGTGATATTGCACTATAAAATTGATCGTCTAGGGGCCCGCTAAGAAAAAATTACGAAACTTTAAAAGTGCGTCGTTTAGTCACGAAAACGTCAATGTGTTATCTTTGTAGAGTGACATTTAAAGCTAAAATATGGTGAGACGTTCGAGGCGATATTGCTAAAGTGCGTGCGAACTGCTATGTTATTTATTTAGAAACGTTGGCCCGTATAACCTTTTCCTTAATAGTTAAACTCCCATAAATATGCGTTGAAATGTTTATTCGCTTTATTGGCGGTTAGTTTCAGCTATTTAATATGGAAGCACGGACTTAAAAAAAATATGTGGAACTTGCCGCTTTGGAGGTTTAAATGGAGTTTTATGAAGAATTTTTTTATTACCAAACCATTATTTTCTAACTCCTACAGACTATAAACAAAGTTATTTTGCAAAAGCGTCACTATCAATAATAAATATTGTTATAATATCAAATATATTCTTAAGCTTTTTGCAATATAGCAATGAGAAAATAAAGTTTCATAAAATGTCAAACTATATTTATTTCAAATGTCATTGGCTATAATTAAATTTTAAATATATTAAAAAAAAAGGTTCCATTTTGTAGTACCGAAAAGCGCAAACATTACCGTAGATACAGCACCGTAGCTGCCTCTCAGTTCCTACACGTGCAATTTACAAGCCGACGTTTTTGTCTTTTAATTTCCTTTATGAGCTTAAAATTGCCTCGGTAATGGTATCGTACCTTTCATTAAGACTCATTTGAGCTCGTGAATAGTGGTCTCGGCTCATAATGGGAGGAAACGTTAGGCGTTACACCCTTAAGCCTTTGTGTACACTTACGTCCGCTAGTTTCTTTCACGGCTCATTTATTCTTTCGCCCTAGCTGACTTTCAATGAAGCTTTATTAATAACTTGGCACTTGTGATAAATGTTTAAGGTTTAGGGTAAGCTGCCAGTTATTGGCCCAATATGTTATGCATTTAAGTAGAAACTTCGCGTGGTATATTTTACACGAATTAAGTTGGTAGTTCGTTGCTAATGATACACTTTTGATGTTTGAAGCTAATATCTTATAGCTTGATTATTATTAGACTTCAACTTTTCTATTTACAAGAACATTGAATGAGTATGAGTCATTATTACTTCTAAATAAAATTTTCTAAGGAGGGTGTGAAAATATCGAACGTACTAGAGACGTATTATCGTTTTAAAAAAGAATAGAAGGGGTGTCGTATTCAATTAATATTGGAGTAAAATAAAAAGTGAATTAATATTGACGTGAGCTCAGGTATAGAGTGAGGACGATTGAAAGTCTTTTGTGTCTAAAGAGCGCGACTTTTTCTTTGGCATGTGAGGAGTCGTTAGAGATCCTTTGATATCTGATCAGCATTGTCACGACCTTATAGGTTTAAATAAAATAGATTTATCGAGTTAAAGCTGCATTTAAAATCTCTACCTATAACTAGGCAATAATTAAAAAACATAATATATTATATCCAATGGCAAACATACGAGTAGACCTTCTTTCTTTTTGGAAGTTGGTTAAAAAAAAGGTCATCTAATTCTATTCATCTCGGATTATAGTAGTTATACCAACTCAAATCCTTATTTAATTAAACATATTTTATTGGTAAAACTTAAAAAAAAGGTAAGACCATCAATCAACCGAGCTTAATTTATTACCAACCGAAATCGTTTGTTAAAAAGGAGATCTGCGGCAGTGAAAATTTAATTAAAGATGGCAAGATAAAATGATTAATTTTAAACCTTTAAACTTTTTAATTCATTTATAAAGTGGAAGGTGAACTTTAAGAGATGAAACAGAGTGTTAAAGTAGAGATGTAATGCTCTCAGACGGTCTCCGAGAGGCGGCGAAGATGAATGGCTTTCAATATGAAATTGAATTCCGCGGTTCATTGCTTTTCAATTTGTTGGAGAACGCTGTTCGGCGTTTACCCCGATACTTCGCTACCTGCGAGCTGCGACTGTCCTCCCCCCTGCTATCCTCTATCCCTCCCCCACACACACCACACATAACGCTAATACATGCGATTACATCAATTGATCATGTGACTTGTCTTGTGGGTACCCGCTACCGCTATATCATCAAATCAATTTTTTCTGGTTTTATTAACAACGCTTTATCTTAAACGCAGCCTCTTCATATTATAATTGACCAATACCGCTTGTGTTGATTTTAATACAAGCGGTTACTAACCCAGGGAGAGGCATATTCGTCTATAGCTATGTTCACACCAGGCGCCTTCAATTTTCGTCACCTTCTTTCATTCAACTTTCATTTTGGCGCATTCGGTAATTGAATGCGTCAACGAAGGCAACGCCAACATTGTAATTTTTAAAGGTTTAGATACGGTCAGAGGGCATGCGTCGCGGGCATGCCTCACGTTCACTGTTGACTGCGCTATAACGCATTCCCTTGACGATCAGAAAAAGACACAGTGCGGACAAAGCTTATGATGACCAATATTACTATCGCGCACATTACAGACAACTATCGCAATTGAAGACATGAATGGATGAACCGGGTGATAAACATTTTACAATATAAGAGCAATTACTTATCTTTTACCTTTTAATTTGAACAAATCTTTTTAATTACCTACTTTATCATCCATCTAACATATCTTGCTATACATAGTATCCATATTTTTTATTTCAATTCATTTTCCCGGTCTTAAAGCCACCATTTAAGCTAAAACGAAAGTTTATAATAACTGTTACTTTACCCAGTTCATACACTCATAATTATTGCAGAAATTGCCTACTGTACAGTGAATCAATTAATAAAAAAAATCTAAACTACTTTATAGTCAATGTAATATAGCCCTGACGAAAAAACAAGATAATATGATACTACTATACTCCACTCAGGTTAGCTTGTCGCTAGCGGTCATTGACTTCCTATCAAAAACTTGTCATTTTCCATATAAACCGCGATTGACAATGAAGTGTCAGATATTGTCAATCGTGGTTTTATATGGAAAATGACAAGTTTTTGACAGGAAGTCAATGACCGCTAGCGACAAACTAGCCCGAGTGGAGTATAGCTGTCCCGGCAAACGTTTCTTTGCCATATTATATAAAGTATATCGCCCGTATTATTTTATTGAATTAGTGACTAAATAAGTATGTCACCATGGTAACGTCCATCGCTATCCCGTGACCCGCGTCGCATAAACAATGGTCGCACTTTATAGACAAATAATTTGCAATAAAATAAAATTGCGACTATAATTAAAAATCTAAGCTATCCTATCTCTCAAGTTGGAAAAAAGCACACAATTAAAATATCGGTTGTCTGTAAAGTCGGTTTACTGACGATAGTTGAACGTGACAACGTATGACTTTGTCACGTTCAACTATCCTTAACCCCTTAGCCCTCGCTTCCGAATCTCTATAAATAGAAAAAAACTTTTTCGACTGTAACCTAAAGTTATTTCGATGTATTTCTTTCAAATGATTGTCTAAAAATATTTATAATGAGTAAAATAAACTATTCGCAATACAAAACGCTACCTACATACATTCGTGAAATCCAGTAAAATCTTCGAACAAGGCACAAGTCATACCTTGACACGTAGGAAATAGAGCACAATTTTGAATAGCCGAAATAATACTAATAGCTCACAGATTATTTATTTTTCATTCAGAGTGTGGTCAATGTATGGTATGGTCATTACTAACCAAACTTCTTCATACAAAAGTATTCTCTAAGTCATCGAAATACGTAATATAATCAAAACAAAGAGCGCGGCCCAGGTGAGCCTTACTGAGAGCTGTCAGCGAGGTAACGCCGCATGAACTGTCATGTTTTTCGGGCGCGCACCCCATATCGAATTATAAGACGTTATCACGTCAAAACTTTTGCCAGTGACAGTGCAAGATTGTTGCAATTTGGATGGACTTTTAAATAAAAAGATCCTATTATCACACTATTTCATCAATTATAAGAGTGAAAAATAAGAAAGTGGACAATAAAAACTGGAATAATTGGTTAAAATAATGCTAAAAAGTGTTTTGCTAAAACAATAAAATATAATATAAAAAAATTGCGGGTGTCTAAACATTGGACTTTGGACTGCTAGTTCAACTCACTATAGTAAACCCGGAGTAGCTGCAAGTGAAAGACAATTGCGATATTTACGTCATCGCTCTAGTGGCGCAGGTGGACGATACTAATAACTCCAACCGAAGTCGTAGGATCGATCCTCAACGGGGGCCGTACAAAAATTTCTGAATAGCGAAAAGTTTTTCACGAGATTACTAGAATATTGATTCAACTCCGAAGATGGAAGAGGTTATGGCCTCTCTTCGAAAAATTCAAATGGATATAGACGAACAAAAAACATCTATATAAAATTGCGCCGAAATAGTTACAGAATAGGATATAGACGGATGTCGAACGCTGCCGAAGTCTGCCAAACGCAAAGGCCGATTGTGCTTCCTTGTCGCTCCGCGCTCTCGCTTGCACTTCAAGCCTTAAATGGAACGCCTCAGAGCGAGGCAACGCCGCATGAACTGTCATGTTTTTCGGGCGCACACCCCATATCAAATTATAAGACGTTGTCACGTCAAAAAACATTAAAATCGGTTAAGTAGTTTAGGAATCCATCGCGGACAAACATCGTGACAGGAGATTTATATATATTGGATAATATGAGTAAGTAGAACATATTGACGATCGTTCTTTTTTATGTGTCATTAATTGCGCATATCTATTGAGTCACCAACCGACATAATATTAAAATCGAAACTGTAATTTAAAATATATACGCCGATTGGAATCGCATTGGAAACTCCCCATAAATGGTACAATATTGAACTAATTTTCAGACGCAGAATTGTTAAGCATAGCATTATTCCAAACATTCAGGATTGGAAACATCGGGCCGCGCCATAATCGTTGAATCGTATTACCATTACAACTGTCCACGAAACGCCAGCTGCTTCCAACAACTTTATTTTAGAAACGAGGGTCTCCACTAGAGTTTAATGCGATACTTCTGTTTCTTGTGACACTGTTCAACTTATTTTCCAATAACATACGCTTTGAGTCTTATGTGAATATGTGTTAGTGTCTATTCGCTTTACATATTGTATATTAAATAAAATTTATTTGTTTAAAAGGATTTCTTTTCCCTTGGTCGCGATAACATCACACCTGAACATCTGGACGCAGACTTCAAAATTATGAAGATTGAGTACAGAAATAGTTGAGATTTAGCCGAATTCGGAAAAAGGTACTATTAGACAGGAAAAATTATTTAACACTTTTTAGTTCATATTATAAGGATGTAATTATTGTTTTTACCTTGGAAGTCGGTTTTAATTTTTTGTTAAAAATAATAATTTCACTCTTTTTAGTTTTTAGCTACCTAGTACTAAAATAATAATAATAATAATCATCATCATTTATTTCAAGTATCCAGACTCATATCCGTACAAGATCAAAAAATTACAAACAAAAGTCACATTTGTAGAAAAAACATACTTACATAATTACATAAATTATATTAAAATAATAATTATTTTGGCCTGCATTTTGCATGCAAGCGACAGCAGTGACCGATATACGGGTTAACAGGGCGTTCACAGAGCGCGGCCAGCATGCCGTTGGAGCTCCCCCGCATGCGCCGCACCAGCGACGATGTTCGCCTGCGCATTGTGGCAAAGAAACAGTCCACTCGTGCGCACGCGAACATCGCCGAAGCGCTGCACCATCGGGGGAGCCCCACCAGCATCCTGAACGCGTTATTATATTGGACGCGAAGGGCGCTGTAGGCCCTTTGCGTATATGCTGCCCAGAGGCTGCAAGTGTAGAAGGATGTAGAAAAAGCTCTAAACAACGTCATTTTTACTTCTAACGAGCATCTTGCAAACCTCCTGACAACCATGTTTGCCCTAACCGCCAGCGCCCTTCGCTCCCTTTCGATATCAGTGTCGTCTTTCAAAGTGGACGTCACAATGTGTCCTAGATATTTATACTCCTCTACTCTAACCAAAGGAACACCATTTGGTAAAATAGTCGGTAATGTATCCACCTTTCTGGTTCCACTGTGAAAGATCATGTACTGACTCTTTTTACAATGGTATATCAGCCCATGCTCCGCTGCGTAACGCTCACAAATATCAAGTAGCTTTTTGAGACCACAGACTGAGGCACTCAGCAAGACCATGTCGTCCGCATAATTTATGTTATTGAAACATACTCCATCTACATGGCAACCAATATGCTGCTTGCTGAGCTCTTCAATCAGTATCAGTAGTAAACTATCGCGTACCTACTATGTGCGTAGAATAATACACCCGTATAATATTATTCTACGTATCTTGTTACAAACTCACCGGTGAGCGAGACACAATAGAATAACAATAGATTTCCAAGAATCCACAATCGAAGGATACAAACTAGGTATTAGCAACAAATTATAAGTATCGTGCAGGTCTCGAACGCTTCAACTCCCAAGCGGCCACATTGTGGTGTTATATTATATATATTCGGACATGGAATAATTATTTAATACTTTTTAGTTCATATTATAAGGATGCTATTATTGTTTTTACCTTGGAAGTCGGCTTTAATTTTTTGATAAAAATAATAAATTCACTCTTTTTAGTTACCTAGTAAGCCATCGCGTACTATACGTAGAATAATACACCTGTATAATATTATTCTACGTAGGTATCTTATTACAGTCACACTTACAAAATATAATATCAGCTGCAGCCTGCAGATAATTTTAAACAATACATTTAAAATCGAAGTGAACACGTGTGACGGGCTAATGTAGCCGGTCACCGGACTAGTTTCAATAGGGTTCTCGCTCGACTTGTCGCACACGCGGCACGCCTCGCACTGTATAGTACGGTACCCGGCAGACGACAGTTATTGTACTATGAACGCTAAACGCAATGCAAAAGGTTGAAATTAGGTTGTTTTACAGAATATCTCAGCGAAGTGAGACAGAATGTTACATGATCGAAGCAACTGTAATTTCTCAGAAGTAATATCAAATGTGTGCCTTATGCTCTGGAGATAAGGTTGAATTTGGTGGCATTGGTGACCCTGACTTGGTAATGATGATGATGATGAATGCAATTTGCATAGTAGCATAATGTGCTTTCAGTTCTTAAAACAGCGCCTAAACTCCCAAACTTGTATCTATAAGGATTCCGGAGTTCTCTTAGTATCTTCGGAACCATAGTATACCTCGGTGCAAAATCTTGCGTTTTGGTAGCATATGCTTAGGATGCTTCTCGTAAAATCAAAATCACCATATGTTTCCATAGAAATTTCGAGGAGTTCCCTCGATTACTCATGGATCCCATCATCAGGTCACCACTTTTGTGAACATGGTACCAAATTGGAGTGAAACCTAATACAACAAAACAAACATTTCGAAAATCGGTTCACAAACGGCGGAGTAATCGTTGAACATACAAAAAAAAATATCCACAGCCGAACATATAACCTCCTCGTTTTTTGGAAGGCGGTTAATAAAAAGATCCCAATTCGCACCCAATAAAGGTTCATATCTAGATTATACACGTTTAGGTTAGGTAGGCGTTATTTTAGTTTTAGTATATAACAACAGATGGCGCTTTTAAAGTAAAATGTATATAATTCTTCTTCACAAATATTGACTATCGAATTAATTACTTAAAATTGCTATGTGAGATAATTTTATGGTTAATTCAAACGAAAATCGCCGTCAGCTGAATGTTTACAGGTGGAAATGTCGTCTATGCGACGCCCTAGGATACATTGAGCGCGAAGTAGCGCTATATTGGTCATAACTTATATCGCTGGCTGACGGTTTTTCCACCGTCGTATTAGCGACTGACGGTTTTCTTTGTTATTTACAAAGTAGAAACATTCACCTGTATAAATTTTATACGGTATAAAATGACTTTATATTCAAAAAATTTTTACATGTTCAGTAACGCGACTGACGTTGAATCCCTCGTCTGCAATACGGCTGACGGTGATTTTTTGGTTAAACATGACCTCAATAATCATCCATCAAAGTTTCATTCGGTATAAAATCACTTTTCGCAACAATTTTTTTTCAACTTTGAAATACTCTCAGTTAACATTCTACCACGGATGCGGCGACTGACGCTGATTATATTGATTGATAAATATTAAGCTACCGCTGGACGAAAATTTGGTCGGTATGAAATCACTAAGTAAACGCTAGCACTACTACTATCTACCATGGTGACTTGAATCAGCGTTTGAGTAGATATCAATCAATCAATCATATTTTATTTGCTTTAAAAGTGTCAGATGTTTTTGTTTTGAGAAGCAATTATTAATATAATAGGTGTTTTTTCGGATCCTACGTGGAATGTTATATTTTCTCAACTTTTGTCATATCACGTTTTCAAAAATTACTTTTATTGCGTCCCCAACGATTTTTATTTGAAGGAAATATCTTTCTGATTGAAATTGGAAACTGCTATGAAATACCTCAAGTTTGTAAATGTATCAATGTTCGAAAGTTCCGAGGTATACATTACATACTTGAAATATTTTCTCGTTACAGTGGGAAATATTGCACGCATTGGTCTGTGAAAATGTTCTGAAACACTTTTGACTCGTGTATCTGTATTTATTTATTTAAGTATTTAATTGATATTGAGGATTACCCTAACGTATTTTTTAAATTGAACTTACCTTAAATTGACGCAATCTTTAATTATGTAGGTAGCGCGAAAAATTGTAGAAAAAAATAACTATGAACTGCAGCGAATCGGTAAAAACGCTTGAATTGCATACTATTCTCATTAATCAGTTTATATACATTTTCAATATATTATTTATTATATTAAGGAAACAACTATTGCATACAGTATATTAGTAACGAATCATTTGTTCGAGTATTAACGCGTAAGTAATCGCTGGGTCAGATACTGTTCACCAAACAGACTCCAACTCGTGCGTGCTCCCTCTAATGCGGCGTTATTCCCCAACGCGGAAAAACAAAGAAAATTCGGTAGATTACTCGGTAGAAATATGTCTACCGATTTGCGATAACTGTGGTTTCCTACGTAATTGATTTCGTTAGACTGTCTTTCTTCTGTTTTTTTACTCATCAAGGTATTACCAAAAAAATAAAAATAATAACTTCATATTCTTGAAGACAATACCAATGTTTTACAATCAAAAAGAAATAAAATAAAAACATATTTAAAGATTTATCAGAAACGGATTTAATAAAACAAGACACATAAAGCAATCACAAAACCAGTGTATTAGAATCACCACAGCTGCGTGGAATTAGTCGTTCACCTTTCTCGTTAGAGCGTTTGCACATTACGATACGACAAATTTGGAAACGAACATTTTCTTTGCGTATTAAATCGCGTGACATTTAGAAGGGACTCTATTTCAATGCCTAAATTTTATACGATATAGTTCAGAAAATGTTACACATTTTTTGAGACATCGTATACCTGCCCGCTTAGACAAGTGGCAAAACGCTAACGCTAACGCTACAAAATGTATGCGATTTGACATAAGTCATCGCTTCGCTAGCGAATATACGTCAAATCCATACATTTTGTAGCGTTAGCGGTAGCGTTTTGCCACTTGTCTACGGGGCCACCCCCCGTAGACAAGTGGCAAAACTTAATCTTACGACGTATGCTATATAGTCCGCGCGGAACTAGTTTGCCGCTCTGCCCGTATACTCACAATCCGGCAGAGCGGCCAACTAATTCCGCGCGGACTATATTATTATGTCTCATACTAAGGGAAGGTTGTAGCAGTTTGCGAAAACGCGTGACACTAAATTCACCTGCGCGGAAAACGCGCCCTAAAACATATCCCTGTCTTACTAATCCTTGCTTATAAATTTTAATATCGCAACATCAAGTGACATGCGACATCGCATCGCACAATGTAACGCTGTAGGCGGGCGCGGGTGGCGCGGACTAAATGAACACGACGCAGCTGACAGCGAGGCAATATACACGGATATTTTCCCGTGCACAGAAAAGAAACAATGAAGTAATGGAAACTATGCTAAGCCAGCGTAAATACGACGGAATCAACGCGAACTGGGACGCTGGTATGGTGTACTGAAATGACAAAATCACTAAGTTCAAAGGGCTTGTTTAATATTATTATTTATTTGCTACCAAAAAACTTTAGTTACGGTGTAATAAAATACGAAATAACATATTGATCAGATACAATGCCCACTTCAAAAGGCTCCTCTGAACTACAATTTTTTCAACATTTGCATAACACCTAGAATATACTTAAAATTAATAAGGTAAAAATGCTCATTTTAGCACACAGGTGTTTTTGCGCTATACAGCATTAGGGGCGGGTTATTCGGGAATCTGTGTGAAATTACGCGGGAATCTGCAGTAGCGGCGTGATAGGCTGCTGTGAAACTTTAATGTAACGACCCCGGCCGCGCCAAAATCTAGCCGCTCTTGATTTCGGTTTTATGCTTTCTGGAGTGCTCAATTACGTGAATTAGTTATCACGTGAGTGCGCCCGTAATTAATGTCTAAACGTGAAAATGTAGCTTTTATGTGTACAGAATTTAGGAGTGAATTGGTAGTAAGTACGTTAAAAATTCTGAGTGTTTCACTCAGAATTTTCATTCATTTTTCTGTGTATACACAGAAATGAGGCGAAGAATTGAAAATCGTCATGGTGTTTCATATTTTGATTTTGTATTGCTTTATGCAGCGCTAAGTTCTATCTCGTTTCGTTTCGACGTTAACTGACTATAAAAAGGGACTAAAAGGGAGAAAAAAAATACTTAAGTAACATTTTGTATTATTTTTCTAGTAAAAATAAGAAGCTACTACTGACGAATAATAACAAAAACATCATAATATTGTTACTTCTACTTCCTTTATAAAACTTAACATTCCAAGCGATTACACAGAAACCGAACAAGAAAATTTCCCACATAAACACCTGTCACGTAGTATTTTTGTGAAATATTTCAAAAGTTAGTTCCCGGCATGCATCGCCTCGCTGAGTTCTTAAATTGCACTTGCGACGTACTAATGTCGGCGGATGGCGCGCGGCGGACGAGGAAGTAACTTTCCGGATAAACTTCACGGACATCAGTCTCAAACTTTCCGCCACCTGAACGGATGCCTACACGGCTAAGCTTCGATTTAAATAGCCCGGAATCAAGATGGATAAAGCCATATTATGACTTCCAAAAAGGGGTTCGGCTGTAGGGTAGGCTGTAGGTACATAATTTTGTTTTTCGTACGTCTCACGATTACTGCGTTGTTTGTTTTTTAATTCAATGTTTTTGGAGTTTACTCTTTAAGAATCGATTTTCATATACGAGTATAAGGCGCCCGGTATGAGAAAAATCCGAGGGGTAAAACCTATTAAACAAGTAACGAAAAAATGTGTCACGTTTTTGGAATCTTCGGACATCGGAATATTATATTATTATATAATTATATTTATTTAATAAAGTATATATTTTTTTTCGGTTCGTGAACGACTCACCATGCATTGGATATAAATAGATCATTGCGTCGCACAATTTCTAACTGGTCACGGCAATTTTAAAGCTAAACTTCATGGTTTCAAGTTAGTTCCATCTCCTTTTTGGGAGTGTTCGACAGAACAGCCCGCAAGAACAAACTGCTCATCACATACTCTGGGAGTGCGGTCTCTGGCATAAGGAAAGAACCGATCTGTTAAACAGCCTCCAATGTGTCTCTGGAGTCGCCCATGAATATTATCAATGTCGGATGTGCAAAATCGACATTTTTATTTTATTCCATAAAACATGTTCTTATAACCAAGGCTATCATTAGCTGAAAAGATAAAATCTATGTTATGCATAGTTTCTGAACTAGCTACATTAAAAATGTCATATATTACTAAGATAGTCCGCTAACAATGTCGGATAGTCACTACCTACGTTAACGGGACGCGGGGGCAAATGAGAGCGCTCGATGTGCCACTTCCGACTATCTTAACGGAGAAAATTGACGTCGCGCTGTCACTTGTCTTTTTTGCAACCTTAGTTATATTTTTTAAATTTTAGACGCAATTTTTAATGTCTACAAGATCAACACGGCTAATCAAACTAAGTACTCAACGAAATTAAGAAAAATATAGTAATAGGGAAAATAATTCTGATGGAAATATTAAGATCGAAGCTAATACTAGTACGGAAAATGGTATTTACTATCCTTTATTATATTCTTTAAAGATTTTGAACAGTACAGCTTATGTTTTATTGCTTTAGATTTGATTATAAGAAAAACATTTATCTTCATTAACATTTTATCGTAGGTCATTTAAAATTGTCAGATGTGCTAGATCCAACGTTCTTAACCCGTTTTACAAATGTGTTAAATGTCGGTTGTACCATATACAACATTTTTAATCGGTTTTATAAATGGTTAAATTGTCGGTAGTACCACTTCCGACATTGTTATGGGGATTTATAAATTGGCAAAATGTCGGTAGTATAACATCATATTCATTTCACTTATTTTTCTAATTGGTTTAATGCCATTTGGAGTTTGTTTCATATATGTCGGTGCTTACCGACTTTAAACAGTTTTCAGAAGGCTTTGAAACCTTCTGAAAACTGTTTAACGTCGTAGGTTATTTTTGTACGAAAATTAAGTTTTTGGTGGCACACATACACAATGGTATCTAATAGCTGATTTTCTCGGCATTTTTTAAATTCATAATAGCAATAAAACATAAGCTATACTGTTAAAAATCGTAAAAAAGGTATTAAAAGGACCTTTTTTCATACTAGGTTTAACTTCAGTCACAAGATTTCCATGAGCATTTTTTTCCTATACTATTATTATAATTTTCTTAAATACGACGAGTAGCTGGTTCGATTACGAGTATCCTTGTTGACCTTGTAAATTTAAATGCAGAGCTTGCAATATGTCTTAACAAACATATAGATTTACTCAGATTGTGTAAAAGTGAAATTATTCTCAAAAAATACCATAGCATAAATAGAGAATCTCGGATGAAGAAGACTGCTTTTGATTAATTAATTAATCTAATAAATATTCATCTATGTTTTTCATGAAAATAAAGGCTGTGGTAGTACGAAAGTGCCCCAAAAATGTAGAGATTTTTAAGAACTACGATTACGCAAACTTCGTTTCGCTGACAAATTAATGGACCTACAAAACAGTCAGTCCTTCGTCAGTATTTTCTGTATTTCTCACACATTTGGGAAAATTAATCTCTCCAGCGTATTTGGCAGATGTCGAAAAGATCTATAGCAAGTTGTTTCACTTGGAAAATATAATACTTTGCATTACAAATTCATGGTAGCCACCGCCATTTCCGCGTCAGCGCCTTGTTTTGAGCTTTAATCAAACTGCCCTAACTACTAAAATATTTGCCCCATGGTAATAATTTAAAAGACAATTCTATTCTTTACAGAATCACAATTAATAATTTGATATTTATTTAGGTAAGGATCAATTGTTAATATGCAAAACAAGCCACGCTAGTAGGAGATGATTTGAAGTTAATTTTTTAATGAAGGAAATGGTTATTATTTGTTAACCTTAAAAGATACATATATGCTGTCCCGAATTTTTTTGTAGATAATGATGAATGCTATAAGTATTTTAATATTATTTCTATGAATCAGCTGTATTTTTCGCAGCGCAAGCGAAATAATGTAATTTATTGCAAATTTTTACCACTTTGGGTTATATTTTTGCGATTTTCGGTATGATCCCTAATATTTTTCTGAATAATACACATCTATGTTATTTGCAAACAATGTAGCTTACCAAGGGTAAAATAATTTTTAAAATTAGTACAGTAGTTATTGAACCTATTCAATACAAACAATAATATAAAGACTTTTCAACAAACTTTCAAACAAACTTTTCCTCTTAATCATTGATAAAAAAAAAATTATTAATTTTGTTAAGTTAATTTAAGTTATCGTATCAAAAAGTTAACAAAATAGTGATGACAATAATTTTTAATTTCAATGTTTTAAGTTAATTTACATTTCGGATGAAAATTTGATTTTCTGAACTATTATCGTCATAAGAAATATTTTGTATTCTTATACATACATTATTTTTACTTTTTATTTGAAATAAGTCCTTAAAAAATATATATTTTCTTTAAATTGTTGTCATTTTCAATTTCTACATGCGACTTAACTATACTTATAAAATTACATGTCCTGACTGACTGACTGATTCATCATCGCTGAGCAAAAACTGTTAAAGTTACAGCCACGAAATTTGGTGAGCAGGGTTGTTTTATTGAGTAGACACCCACTAAGGAAGGAATTTCGAAAATTTTACCCCGAAGGGGATGAAATAAGGCTTGAAAGTTTGAATGAAAGTCCGTCATTTCTTGAGTTAGAAACATGAAACTTTATTTTTGGGTTACTGATTAAAAATGAATAGATACGTATTTCAAGCGCTTTTGGAAATTCTACTCCCAAGGGGGTGAAATTGGGGTTGAAGGTTTGAATGAAAGTCCCGTTATTTCTTTAGTTAGAAACTTGAAATTTTATGTTTTGGGCTACTGATTAAAAATGATTAGATACGTGCTTAAGCGTTTTTGGAAATTCTACCCCCAAGGGGGTAAAATAGAGGTTGAAAGTTGAAATGAAAGTCCGTCATTTCTTAAGTTAGGAACATGAAAGCTTATTTTTGGACTGCTGATTAAAAATTAATGGACAGGTATTTAAGCGTGTTTGGAAATTCTACCCCCAAGGGGATGAAATCGGGGTTGGAAGTTTGAATGAAAGTCCGCCATTTCTTGAGTTAGAAACATGGAACTTTATTTTTGGGTTACTGATTAAAAATGAATGGATACGTATTTAAGCGTTTTTGGAAATTTTACCTCCAAGGGGATGAAATTGGAGTTGAAAGTTTGAATGAAAGTCCGTTATTTCTTAAGTTAGAAACTTGAAATTTTATGTTTAGGCTACTGATTAAAATTGATTGGATACATGATTAAGCGTTCTTAGAAATTCTACCCCCAAGGGGGTGAAATAGGAGTTGAAAGTTTAAATGAAAGTCCGTCATTTCTTAAGTTACGAACATGAAAGTTTTTTTTGGAGTGCTGATTAAAAATGAATGGATAGGTATTTAAGCGTTTTTAGAAATTCTACCACCAAGGGGGTGAAACTGGGGTTGAAAGTTTGAATGAAAGTCCGTCATTTCTTGAGTTAGAAACATGAAACTTTATTTTTGTGCTACTAATTAAAAATGAATAGATACGCATTTAAACGTTTCTGGTAATTCTACCCCCAAGGGGGTGAAATTGGGGTAGAGAGTTTCAATGAAAGTCCGTCATTTCTTGAGTTAGAAACATGAAAGTTTATTGACGTTTGCGTTTGACGTTTGCTTAAATAGGGTCCCGTTTTTACCCTTTGTATAAAGAACCACAAAAAGGGGAAAGCTATCCATCTTTGTTATTATACTATGTTAACGCGGACGAAGTCGCGGGCAACAGCTAGTTTTTAATATAAATTTATCACTTAACAATGGCGTAAGTGTCACTTCCGACAAGCAATCATGGATTTTGTACAAGCAACAATGTCGGTTCTGGCACTTCCGACAAATCAGCATTGCTCATACTCCGTTAGAAGGGTCAGAAGTGACTTTTCTCATTTTTTTCACATTCATAAACTACGGGATACTCCTAATAATTTATACTAAACGTAAATAACTTATAGAGCACAATCCTGAATTTTTTTGATTCTACTTGAAGTAAGTAAAAAGTTATTCACAATTATTTAGACTTTGAATCGCTCTCCTGTAAAGTTGCTGTTTTTCACATCCGACATTGTTAATAGTCATGGGCGAAAAATTTCTCAAAAACTGTAAGCCTGCGACTTTTGCGCTAATAGGTACTTTCAAATGACCTATCTAGCTACACATTCAGTGCAGCGCAAGCCCCTGTCGCGTATTTTTGTAACGCAATAGCCCCTCAAATATCGTGGACTACAGGTGTAGTCTGCGCGACCCATTACGTAAGTATTTTTTTTTTTGGTTCAATTTTTTATTATTTCCGTATAAGTATTTAAATATTATATTAATACATACTAGTAAAATAAACTCTGCTTTATAATTTTGATTTCTTTTAAAATAATATTACTTTATATTTTTAGACAAAAAATAGCCGAACGACAAGCTGCATACATTGAGGCGTGGTTGAATGAAGTCGCTCGCGATAGGGAAGAGTATCAAGCGCAGTCAAGCTCTTTATTTTTGTTATTTTAATTACTTTTAATACAGAGGTTGTGATTAATTTTTGTTGATTTTTTCTGATTAAGATGTATATACTTAATATATTTTAATAAGTAAAATAAATAAACTATTATTTAACATGTTTTTATCTTTATTTCAAATTGGACTACGTATTTACTATGTAGTCCGCGCGACCACTCCCGTCACATTCAGGTGCGCGACCACTGCAGGGTTAAGTATAATTTTTTTTTCCGTAGTGCTTCCCCCTTTGTTCGGACATCAATGTCATTACATTTTGGCTGTCTCCCGCTTTGCTTGGGGAGGGAAATTGGATATCTCCTACTCCTCCTACATTTCTTCTGATTAATTTCGTTGCGGGTCCCAAGACATATTTAGCTTGTCCCTCGGGCATCCCTGAGATCATATCAAAGGGTTTTGGCGGTTGGTTACCACTGTTGATCCTGGCGATACAGGAGTTGCAGTGGTGGAAATGTGAGGTGGGCCTTTTGCCCGCTTTAAAAAAAAATTTTTTTTGTATTTTTTTATTTTTTTTATTTTTTTTTTGTATTTTTTTATTTTGTAAGTTTTTTTAATTTTTTTTGTTATAAATATCTATAATTAATAATATTGTTATTGTGAAGTTATAATTTTTATCATTATACTGGCTAAAGTGAACTAAAAGTATTTTGAAATAACTATGGCAGAAAGGGGTGTAGATAATATTGCCGGAACATCTGATTTCATATGATATTTATCTTTTTTCAGTTGAATAAACTCTTTTTACGTATGGTTAGACACTCGTACTTAAGGAGTAAACTCCAGTCGTGCGTCGGAGCTGACACACTTTTACTCACATTTTTTGTTATTTATTTCTATATTTATTATTTAGTAAGTGCTAGCAATATGCATAATGTATATGATTATAAGCCACCTCCATATTTGTTGGAATATAACTTTACCCTAGGGCATAATTTACTTTACCTATTTCACAATACATTTTATAATTGCACACTGGCTTTATATATATAATATAAGGCCAGCAATATTTTTACAAGCATATCAAATGTTATTCGATGATTAAACGTGTAATTTTGCGGCGGTAATTCTCTGTGCAAATGTATCTTTATATAATGTTATACCACAATAGACATAACTACCAGTATTTTGACTGCAAAGAAATGGACAGGTTTCAATATCTGTCAAATTCGTCGGGTTTGGAGGTGATAAGTTAGAGGCTGGCGCGCTGGCTGGTATAATTTATTTTTAAAAATAAGATTTTGAAATTGAATTCTAACAGTTTTCTTTGCATGTGCCAAAATATAAACAACAACTAAATTTGTAGGTAACGACCCTAGCGACGACTTTTGTCATAATACGTCAAACTTAAAATTTTTTTACATCAGTTCTAAGTCGGCATACTCTATTATTCTGTCTACTCTGGTTATACACTGAGCGGATTTTTGTATATATAAATATTTTTAACCCTAAAAAGCACACCTTTTCTGCATCTACGTGTAGCCGGTTTCCCGGAACTGCAACTTTTTCAACCAAAGTCGTAACTCCCTTTCCTTTGAAACTGACTTTATGCTGTAAAACTCTATTTTTTGCAAACGCGACTAAGAACTTAAATATCTTGTTAAAACTATCGCGGCGCTTCAAAGTATGGGTTATAAAACTTTTTTGCGAACAAAGAATTTTTAACGGCGGATCTGCATCCAAATACTCATAGATTACGTAAATAATAAAGAATTTTATGAAAGCAAAGCTCAACCAGTCTAAGTAAGACCTGCACTCAGCGCTGAATGGATTTTTGTGTTGCGAATGGCACTTTGTTGCGAATAAATCTTTATTCAGAAGTAGCCACTTCAACTAAGTTTGTAACTTGACTACACGCGGTCAACACAACAATGCCCTGCGCGGACAATATTATATTATACAATTTTTCGGACCATACCGCTAACATTTTCATATCATATTGAGTTTTAGGTTAGTACAGACATATGTATAAATAATACACTTTTTACTTTTTTAATAGATTTATTAATTTGACACCGGTCTTTAGTGTTGTTGTTTGGTAACGTATGTGTACTAAATAATAAAATAAAGGTACCATCAACCAAAATTTTTGTTACCATCTCAATATCACTATCGTTTAATAAACACCACGCAAATTTAATTTCGCCACCGCAACACAATAGATATACTGATATCATAATGCCGCAATATAACACTGAATAAGTCAATTCAACTCCCGATAGATATTGAATTTATTACATTGCCAGCGACCCGGGGCCCGGGGGCCGAGGGGCGAATTAATGTGGAAAAGTGAACGCCACGCTCCGCCGGCCGCGCAATTAGTGGCGCAATCAAGATAGCCTACGATAATTCCGTAAACGTATTCCCATGGCTGTACCTATGTCAAATCTGTACCTGATTTATAGGGTTATCTGTACCTGATTTATTGCATTATGATATAGCTCCGCCATTATAGAAAAGGTATAATGTTTGCAAGACTCTCGTATGTAATGTAAGCCGTATTATGGAAAATGCTACTAAATATTTCGTACAATCTCTGATTCGAAAACTCTAAAATTCTTACGTCAGCTACTACGTAAGGTAAACCTTTTCCCTGAAAATGTATACTACACAAATAATATAATACTATAGCTATTTGACCGAGCTTTTCTCGGTATTCGAAATGACATTTTCTAAAAATGATTCCTGATTGATCTAACTAGATCGATTTATCTCCGCCGAAACCCCCTATAAACTAAATTTCATGAAAATCGTTGGAGCCGATTCCGAGATTCCAATTATACATACATATTTATATACCCTGTATATATTTATATATATGTTACAGTCCAAACCCGATTTCAGGACAAACCAGTTTTGCCTAGGCTCAACTAGTTCTTCCTATACGCGATAGTATTAACTAGTATAGCCTAGTCCAAACTAATTTGTCCTTAGCCCGATAGGATGGACCAGATTAGGCTAGGCCAAACTAGGTGATCCTAATATCAGTACGTACACTCTAGGATAAACTGGTAAGGCCTATTCTAAACAGTAAAAAAAACGCTTATTAATTATTTGTTATATAATATATTATTGTATGATTATTAGTATTATCAATTATCTATAACTTAACAGAGAATCATTATAATTTAATAAAAATTGGCCAAGTGCGAGTCGGACTCGCACACGAAGGGGTAACGTCATAGAGCCAAAACAGGCGAAAATTGTGTTTTTGTATGGGAGAACCCTAAAATATTTAATTTATTAGTTATAGCGACAATAGAAATACACAATCTGTGAAAATATCAGAAGTCTAGTTATAGCGGCTATTTGAGATAAATTATGGAGACAGACAGACAAACAGACGGACTGACATCGAAGTCAGTAATGTGGTCCCGTTTTCACCTTTTGGTTGCGGAACCCTTATATGATTATTTTTTCCAATTACGGAGTTTATCTATTTATTTTGACTGTCTAGATAATATACTTTAATGTTTAGACTAGGCCCTATCAGTTTATCCTAGAGTGTGCGTATTGATATTAGGATCAACTAGTTTGGCCTAGCCTAAACTGGTCTATCCTATCGGGCTAAGGACGAATTAGTTTGGACTAGGCTATGCTAGTTAATCCTATCGCGTATAGGAAGAACTAGTTGAGCCTAGGTAAAACTGGTTTGTCCTGAAATCAGGTTTGGACGGTAACATATATATATATATATATATATATATATATATATATATATATATATATATATATATATATATATATATACAAGAATTGCTCGTTCAAAGATATAAGACATTACATACATGTCAAACATAACCATTAATAATACTTAGACAGCGTGAATAAACATGAAACAGTAGGTAGGTACTAATTGGCAGAAAGCTAATTGCTATTATAGTAATTAATGGGAATATCTGGCGCCGACAGAATGATTCGCAATAACAAGCAACAATTAAAGAACCGAGGTGTCGATTGTAGCGTTCCGTTCATTAATTAAATTTTCGTGTTTCGAGTACAATTACAAGAATCACAGACACTGTAAAGTCGATTCCGACTAAAGTTTTTGTTAAACAATATGCTTTGAACTCATTTTTCGTCGAATAAAATGGAGTTTTGTAAGATTTTCACTCTGATTATATTAAATTTAGCTCAAGTCGTTAGCTACAAGCAATCTAAGTTTACCTTAAGTAGTTGTTAAGTCTGTGGGTCAGCACAATATATTAAGCTATTTATGCTTAAATAGCACAGTAGACACTGACAGGTTTAAGAAAGACAATCTGACAAAAAGTTCAATTTCCGTTAAAAACAGTTACATTTTCGCTTATTATCTTTAGTAGGTTTTGGGAAAAAGCACCTATGAGGTTCTCGTTAGTTCCTACAGCATAATATTTAAAAAATTAAATTTTGTTTGAAGAGCTTCAAATTGGTTAAACTATGCCACATTAAAACACTTGAAATAATACATTATAATAATAACATTTATATAAAAGCGTACTTATGCACTCACATTAAACTCTGACCTGTTTTATTTAAGTGGCCGTTATATTTATTCAGTTCAAGCGGTGTATATTTTGTTAAAATACATTTTATAATTGAAGATAAGCATAGGATAATATTTAGGTTTCGTTAGTAAATGAGAAAAAATACAGTCTAATTTTCTACTTAACACGTGGTAATTTTCCTGTACAGTTAAGTTTTGTATTTATCATATTTAACAAAAAATTAAAACCGACTTCTAAGGTAAAAACAATAATAACATCCTTTTAATATGAACAAAAAGTATTAAATAATTTTTCCTATCTAATAGTGCCTTTTTCCGAATTCGGCTAAACCTCAAATATTTCTGTACTCAGTCTTCATTATTTTGAAGTCGGTACCAGATAGCTGAATCTTCAGTTCTCTGATAGAATATTTGAAACTTTTGGAACTGGCACCGACTTCAATATTATGAAGATTGGGTACAGAATAAAAATGGTGGGCGTTGGAGTCTGGAGACAGACCTTAGCAAAACTCAATATCGCAGCAATCGCAAAATGGTAATTAGTCATTTCGAATTGACTATCAAATCTACAGTAAATATTATCGTAATGCTAATGTGAAAATGATATATTGTGTATGCATAGCACAGTGTGTAATGTTATAATAGGTAATATCAACAATTACTAGTGGCATATTGATTAAGGTAATATTATTAGGCAAATTGCAGTTCCTCAACGTATGATTTTATATCATACGTCGAGTATAATATATCAAACCTCTCTGAATTACACAGTCATAATGAAATTGATATTATTTTATTTTGATTCTTTGAAAGGCTTAAAAACTATAGAAAGTTCTCAAACAAAAGTTGGCAAGATTCAAAATAATATGCTCTTAGCGTAATTTTATTTTTATTTGCAAAAGGCTTTTGTTAACCACGTTTCGATAATAGAATGTTTTTTCTGTTCTTGGTATTTAAGGTCGTCCCCCGAGCAAACGACCTTGGCCATACATTTGCCGCGTTGCCGAGATCGCGCCAAAACCCTATTATTTTTACTTATCTTGGTTCAAAATTGTCCTAAAAAAATTTAAAACGGCGAATATGTAGTTTATGATATTGTCGATCTATTGGCGTGAGTTTCAAATAAAAGTAATTTGTAAATCCTAAGGAGATGCTGAATGTATGCTTGAATTTTAACAAATTGGTATTACTTTGGAAGCTGATATCATGAGTATAAGAAACAAAAATAGAAAATTTAAAACGACAAAAGGAATGTTGATATACTGAAGATTCTTGCTGTATTTTTATTATAACATTGTAGCTTTCAGATTATGAGTTTATAAGGTTTTAAATACGGTCAATTACGGAATCTCCGGACGGAACGCCCTTAATATAGACTAAAAAGTTAAAACAGGAAAACTACTGAAATTGTTATATTAATATTGCGCAAATCTGCAGCATCGTTCTAATATAAAATACATGCGCCGGGGTTACCACAACTGGGTCGAAGCATCGAACCCTCCAAATGTATCAAGAATTCAAAGTGCTATTATTTATTTATCAGCTACTAGATACTTTATATTTGCTCAAAGAATATAAGATCACTTTAGAAAAAAATTCAGCTACTGATGAATATTTACAAAAGACAAAAAATACATAAGTACTAAACAATCATTATATTTTTATACCTATTTTTTTATTACTACAATACACAAATTAATTTTTATAACTTGTTAGAAGGTAGTAATTATAATTTATAAACGACGCAAATAAGCAACCATTCAAATAGCAAGCTTTGCACAAACAGTAGGTAAAAATTTGCATTACTTAGCAATATCCCTCTGCCGGTGCATTTTGCGACTAGTCACTAAACCACGTTGTTAACGTCAAAGTCTTCATTGAATCGCAAATTTACTTTAAAATGCATGTGAAGTACTTACCTCCGCACGCTAGCAAATTGATATTTCAGTTTACGTAACATTCGTACTTATAAAAGCCTTTTATTCATTATCAACATACCAATTAAAATATAAATTAAAATGTGTGTATGTCTGTTATCTCTTCACGCTTAAACCACTTCAATTTTGATGATAGTATCCTTGGAGATATTTTAAATTCCAGAAAAGGATAAAATCTATACTAATATTATAAGTGCGAAAGTATCTCTGTCTGTCTGTCTGTCTGTCTCGCTTTCACGCCAAAACTACCGAACCGATTGTAATGAAATTTTGTACACAGATAGTCTAAAGCCTGAGAAAGGACATAGGGTACTTTTTAACTGGAAAAAATTGTTGTAAGGGGGTGAAAATGCGTAAATTTGTTCAAATTAAGTTAGTTCCAAAAATTCATAATAGATGGCACCGTGCCGTCTTCTACATCGCGATGACGCTTGCTCAATTGTATTTCTATAATAGGTGGTGTCATCTTATAATAAAGTTCTGATTTTTTCAATTGTCATTTATTTGTTACGTTATTAAATAACCCAGTACTTTATCTATGCATTGATGTAACCTATCAATGATAAATAGTTTATGGGTAAAGTTGTGTAGTTGGGGAGCTAAATAAGGGAAAGGCGCTAATGGTAGACACTGAACTAATAGAAGACACTTACGACAAAAATGCCATAAAAATAAGAATTATTCTAATTATTTCTCAACACTGTAAATTTTATAAGCTTCTTATGCTATCTGTTGATGTGAAAAAATATATTAGGGATGCCTTCGGGAACAAAATTTTAAAATGGGATCAGTTTTCGTAAATGATGTGACCGCGTCAACACGCACCCGGCAATTTCTTAGCAAATAGGTTAAGGAAGGCGAAATTTTGCACGTAAGTTTTGAATACATTTATTAGATATCTTGTAATTTCTATTGACTTCATTGGATTAATGGTCATGTTGTTTACACTAATTAATGTTTATTTATGATCTTTTATCCATTTTCCCTAACAATATAAAGGGTGTCTACTATTAGTTCTTGAAAATGTAAAAAAACCTATTAGATGACATGGATCTCATCTTTTAGTTTTTCAATACATACTAAAGTTATTTTGTACTTTATTCTACTGCAAATATCATCACTATTCTCTAAAAATATAATTCTATTAACAAACTAAGAACTTAGAACTACTGTACCTAAAAATGGACATGGTGTCTAATATTAGACCTTGCACTGATCTAAAAATCGATGCTTTAGTTTTGTAGCAGTAAAAAGAAGAAAAAGGAGATCTGAGAACAAAAAGAAGAAAAAAGAAGAGGCAAAAGAAGCATGGAGACTAAAGACTAAAAATAAATTTGCTGGGAAAAAAATATGAAAAATAAAAATAAAAGGAAAGATAGTTTCAGCATGGAAGAAGAATGAATAGAATCTGGAGACAACGTGGATAATATTTCTGATGCATGTAGTTACTATGATGAAGTAAATGAAATCTTTTGAAAAACGGCAAATAAAGGCCTAATAATATGAAAAATGTAAAATGTAATTTAATGTTCTATGTCAACTATTAGTTCATATTGGTGTCTACTATTAGTGTTGTTCGCTTATTGTGATGTCATCTATTAGTACTTATGACTAAGTTTACAAAAAGACCAATAATATGTTTTTTTATTGATTTGTCAGAGAATAATTATAATAGTTTTATTTTGTAAGAGTTACTGAAGACATGGAAGAAGTTATCAATCCTTTATTTTCATAAATTATATATTTTATAACATTCGAATTTTTCATGTTTCCTTATAGTGTCTGCCATTAGGTCTTCTCCCTTATACTTTATTTGGCATAAATAAAGTTTAATAAAAAAAAATGAAATAAGTTATGTGCACAGCTGTTTTTGGGTGTTTTGATTTAATGGGTACTAGGGTTTTTTTTTTTTATAAAAGCTTAATTTAACACCAATTTTGTTGACATCGCGCGCTATTTAAAACTGAAGTCCACGCGGACGAAGTCGCGGGCAACAGCTAGTATTATGATAACTTTTATCCTGGAAAACTCTTGTACAACTTCGTCTCAAACATTATGTTCAGTTGTAGATGCAATTTAATAATAACGTTACTTGTTATTTTTATTCTAATAGGTTTCTAAGTTAAATTGTCGGTTGTACCAGTAATACCTCACCAATTATCGCCCCGAAATTTCGACCAGATAATACAATTGACGTAGACACTAGACAGGGTTGCCAGTGTTCACGTCGTTGCAGAATGCATCATGGTCCATGACTGCTGACAACGTATCACTTTACCCTCACAAAGTCAATCACAAACACGAATATCATTTTACCGAGAGCTTTTGTTAACTGAATATACCTGTTCATTCCCAGTTCTGCCACATATCCCACAATACAATCACAGTAAATTTATATACTGCACCAATTTCTACTTATAAAAGTACATACACGCTATTCTACATACTACTAATTATAGACTTTTATTTATTTATTTATTTATTTAAAACTTTTGCACATTTCCGTACAAAGGCGGGCTTAATGCCTCGTGGCATTATCTTCCAGCCAAACCTTAGGGTGTTCAGAGAAAGTGAGGTAGATGCAAACCCAAAAGAGGACAAAGGGATTAAAAATACCTTAAAATGAATAATACAATATTAGGTATAATTATATTCATAATAATATTATGTAAAATAAAATAAACACATTATATACAATATATACATATATAAAATAAATATATACATATATTACAACATATATAGATAAAATAACAAATTACGTATTATAGATTTTGTTGTCTCATTTAAGTCAACGATTTAAGATAGTGTTCATGAACTTTGCGTTTAAATAATTGTTTAGTTTCGGCCATCCTAATTTCCTTTGGAAGCGAATTCCAAAGAAGAATTGATTGAACATGAAAGGAGGAGTGGACGAGAGAGGAACTATGGGAAGGACATTGGAGGCGCAAATCATTGGTGGAACGGAGATTTCTGTCATGATTACTGCATAGATAGTTGAAATGAGGAGTTAGGTAGTTGGGAGCGGAGGGAGAGTGAAGTATGGAGTAGAGCGTGCACACTGCCCGCTGCGAACGGCGTTGGCGGACTGGGAGCCAGCGTAATTTTGAGCGGTAGGAGGAGACGTGATCGTACTTGCGGAGGCCGAAAACGAATCTTATGCAGTTATTAAGGAGCCGATCTAGTTTGTTAAGGAGGTCTACATTAAGATCAAGATAGCAGACGTCACAGTAATCAATTATTGGGAGAATGAGAGTCTGAACTAGCATTAATTTTATATAAGATGGTAAGAAATGTTTGAGTCGGTATAACGTTCGCAAGGAATATGTGACTTACTGTGTGTATAATCTAATATATAATATCTAATATATATATCGGCGCAACAGTAAATTATAAAAGTAGAACTATAGAGTTATAGACAATTAATTACTTACTATTTAAAAACAATTAAAATAACAATGAACTATTGATTAAAATATTATTTATTGATTTTTAAAAAGGTAATTCTTATTTTTGAAATGTTAAAATTATAAATATTAAAATACTTCCGGTGTTAATATTAAGATAAAAAATGTTTCGATTAAGTTTTTTAGATTTGTAAATTTAAATTATAATTTTTAAATGCTATTGCATTAAAAACATGATTTAAAATATTGTTATTACTTTTTATAAATGTTTGTTTAAAAAATTACAATATTTGTAATAATTGAGAATAAAACACTTTGTTGTTTAGCTTAAATAATAAAAATAACTAAGTTTAGTGATTTGTAAATTTAAATATTGATTTTTGATGTAATAATCATGGGCGTATATAAGGGGGGGGAGGGGGGGGGGGGGGTCCTGGGGGTCCGGACCATTACTACCATTACTATCCATCTTACTTGTCAAATCGATAAATATAATTATTATGTACCGCACCGATTTTAATCGGCGACGTGCATGTTTTTTTTTTTTTTTTTTAAATTGAGCGTAGCCATAGGTAGAGTAGGTACTGCGATGCGTTCGTAGGTCGTCGCAGGGGCGCGGGGAAATGTATGCAAGTTTAGATGCACCGCCGCGCCGCCAACCGCAAAGACTCACTATAGACCTGGAGCCAGTGACAGATTTTAATGATCAAGTCCCTCCCAACCGAAACTTTGTTAAATGAATAAGGGACTAATATACTATGAATACTGGCGACCGTCATCTGCGACTCCGTGGGTGGAGTAGGCAGTGGCAGCCTCCCAAAGATGAAAAAAAAAGTCTGTAAAGTCGGTTTACTGACGATAGTTGAACGTGACAACGTCAAAGCCTTAACCCCTCAGTTCCGGGAAAAATCTACGCAAAAAAGTTGACAGGTCAATGTGCAAAAAAATGGCGCCCGGCCTACCCTCTTTGTAAAATTAATGTAATATGAAATATCCTTACATATATTCCATATTTTATGTTTGTGTGAATTACATTATAATATATTATGTTAAATTTTCTATCTATCATTAAGCCATCATAATATAGTATTTAGTCCGATGTGATATTAGTTTCTCAATTATAAACTTTCGAAACTATAATTAGTGACTTGTTCAGAAGAAATAAATGAATACTTTATTCTTCATATATTACTTAAGTCATACCTTGACACGTAGGAAATAGAGCACAATTTTGAATAGCCGAAATAATACTAATAGCTCACAGATTGTTTATTTATTTTTCATTCAGAGTGTGGTCAATGTATCAAAGGTCATAACTAACCAAACTTCTTCATACAAAAGTATTCTCTAAGTCATCGAAATACGTAATATAATCGAAACAAAGAAACCGGCCCAGGTGGGCCTTACGGTTGTTGAGAGACTTGAGACTGAGAGTGTAAATGGAACGCTTCAGAGCTGTAAGCGAGGTAACGCCGCTTGAACTGAATTCTTTTGCGGGCGCGCAGCCCATATCGAATTATAAGACGTTATCACGTCAAAAATTATTTTTTTCAGTCATTTCTTCTCATTTGAAAATTTATCAGAGTATTGTTTAAATACTCTAGTAAACAATTAAAATAATCAGCTAGCTGTAAGTCAGTAGAAAAGTCGTCAGCTGATAAGTTTTAGGTATAGATTCTGTTGCGTTACGCCTTTCAAGGTACCAGCTGACAAACTTTCCACTGACATACAGCAAGCTGACATTAATTTTCATTCATAGTAGCATATAAACGATCACCAGGTAAGTTTTTAGCTGAGAGGAAATCATTGAAAGTACTTATATTATTTATTTTCATGTTCAAGGAGCCAGCTGACGTATAATCCACCGTGTTATGGTCAGCTGACTATATTTTTCTTTCAAAATACCACTTAACTATACTCTGATAAATTTTTGAGAGGAAATGACTGAAATTGTTTTTCTTCCTGGGTGGGAAGCTGCCACTGCCCAGTGCCCACCCCACCCACGGAGTCGCAGCTGACGGTCGCTAGTATTCCTAGTATATGTCTCTTATGCATTTTACAAAGTTTCGCCCGCGAAGAAATAATTGACCAAAAATTTACCTGGCTCCCGGGCCTATAGTCACTGGACTGGCGGCGCAGCTTGATTCCGAAGAAATTATTAAGTAATCATTAGTCATAAAACGTAAAGAGTAAGTAAATGTATTACTTTAGAGTTGAACCTTTCTTGGTTTTTTAAATAAATGTATTTAACATTCCGATATTCAACATTTTAAATAAATATTCGGCCAAGTGCGAGTCGGAATCACGCAAGAAGAACCGTTCTCCGTATCGTTATAGAGCAAAATAGGCCAAAAATTGTGTTTTCTGTACTTATGCCCTTAAATATGTATTTATTTTATTTTAATTTTATTCTTAATATGTATTATTAAAGTACATATTACGAGTAATATTTTAATTTTATAACTTAATATTATGTATTATTAAAGTACATATTAAAATGAATGGATAGATAGGTATTTAAGCGTTTTTAGAAATTCTACCCCCAAGAGGCTGAAATTGGGGTTGAAAGTTTGAATGAAAGTCCGTCATTTCTTGATTTAGAAACATGAAACTTTATTTTTGTGCTACTGATTAAAAATGAATGGATACGTCTTAAAACGTTTCTGGTAATTCTAACCCCAAGGGGGTGAAATTGGGGTAGAAAGTGTCAATGAAAGTCCGCCATTTCTTGAGTTAGAAACATGAAAGTTTATTGACGTTTGGGTTTGACTTTGCTTAAATAGGGTCCCGTTTTTACCCTTTATATAAGGAACCACAAGAAGGGGAAAACTATCCATCTTTGTTTTTATACTATGTTAACGCGGACGAAGTCGCGGGCAACAGCTAGTATTATATATAAAATATCTTCTATCACGATGTTTGTCCTGGATTTTTGTTGGATTTGTGTTGAATTCCCAAACTACTTAACCGATTTTAATGTTTCTTTTTTTTAAATGTGTGCTTTTTTCCAACTTGAGAGATAGGATAGCTTAGATCTTTAATAATTATAGTCGCAATTTAATTTTTTGCAACTTATTTGTCTATAAAGAGCGAGGTCATTGTTTATGCGACGCGGGTCACGGGATAGCGATGGACGTTGCCATGGTGACATACTTATTTAGTCACTAATTCAATAAAATAATACGGGCGATATACTTTATATAATATGGCAAAGAAACGTTTGCCGGGACAGCTAGTATTATATATAAATCTCCTGTCACGATGTTTGTCCGCGAAGGATTTCTAAACTACTTAACCGATTTTAATGTTGTTTTTTTTAAATGTGTGCTTTTTTCCAACTTGAGAGATAGGATAGCTTAGATCTTTAATTACTATAGTCGCAATTTTATTTTATTGCAAATTATTTGTCTATAATTAATTGACAGTCATAATTATCTGTTAACTCCAAAAGATTCCAACAGATGTCGACACTTTTCGACTGGATTGAGTAAGTAACGGCTACACTTTATATTATATTGATAGGTGCATTTGTTGAATAAATAATAGTAAATTATTACAACCTGAGACTGATGGCGACCATTGTTTGTGCGACGGGATAGCGATCGACGTTGCCATGGTAACATACATAATATTTAGTCACTTCAATAAAATAATATGGCAAATACATAATATATTATGGCAAAACAACGTTTGCCGGGACAGATAGTATACAATGTACATATCAAATTATGATCTTAAAACTTTGAAACGGCAATTCTTGGTGATTGTTACATTTTTCAACTTTTAAATGATTTCATTACTAAAATTTGGTAATGACTTTAGTTCCCAATTGAGTTAATGTAAATTGAAAAATGTCTGCGCCCCGAGAAATCTAATTTTGCGGTTTAGCCTCGCAGATCAAAGGCTTAATCATTAGCCAAACCAGTGTGTAAAGTATTAATCAAGTTCAGTAACTCCTGAATAGAATATTAAAAGGTACGACACCTGCCCGGCTTTCTAAGATCGTTAATAAAACTTATAAGTGGTACACAAGGTCTCGTTTGCAATTTACAAAGTTGCTCCGTTGCTCATAAAAATATCTAGATTAAACTTCTCTTGTACCTCTTCTAAGTAACGAAGTATGCAAATATAATTTGAATATAATAATTCTTATGAAGTTGTCCCACTTTTTGAGCCTGGGATGTGTCCAAATACTTTGATTAACTTTATCAATCAACAACTTATTCATCAATTTATTTAGATACATCGCCCTTATGGGAATAATTATAGAAATAAATTACGATTTGGAGCGAAAATGCCTCAAAATGTAACTCGCACGTGAGCCTAAATAATTCATTTAGAAATGTACAAATTGGTCCGTGAGACGAGTCGCGGTGTTTACGTAACTATTCCGTGCGTCAGTCGGAGCGAGTGAGTTCCACTTATTCCGCAGTCAAACAGGGAGTTCTGGAATATTCGTCATGTCTCTTGTCACTCTATCACCGCGTCACACGCTTCACGGCTTGTGGCAGATATACACACAATTTACAAGGTAGTTTTCCTTATGTATCATGTGAATGGGGAAATTGACTTTGTGAAGGCGTCGTTATCATTATCATCGGATTTCCGATCGCACTGTGAATCGATTTGGGGAAGTAGTGATCGTTGTTTCTTGATAGATAGTGTGTTGAAACTAGTGGTTATATCGGTCGTTATAGGTTGAATATGTTTTATTTTCAACATCTAACGACCTTTGGATGAGATCTTTGTTATATTATGACCTACGTACGGGTGGTAAGTATATTATACGAGTATAGGGTCAACAATTCGTACCTGTAAATGTGAAAGCGTGTCTGTTATCTCTTCACTTCCTTACCGCTGAAACGATTTTGCTGATTTTATCCTGAAAAATAAAAGGCGATAAAAGAATTTTGACGCAACGGAATTGTGGGCGTCGTCTAGTAAGTTATAACATTACCTATTATGTAACCTATAAAAACCAGAAATCTTACCAAACAATTCTTAATTACTTCAATTATATTATATATTCACTAGCTGACCCGGCAAACGTTGTTTTGCCATATAAATAATTTTTGGTATGAAAAATAGATGTTGGCCGATTCTCAGACCTACTGAATATGCATATAAAATTTCATAAAGATCGGTCAAGCCGTTTCGGAGGAGTACGGTAACTAACATTGTGACAGGGAAATTTTATATATAAGATTAATTCAAAATTACTTTTCCCAAACCAATACTTTCTAAAGTAAATTCAAGTGTCATACATAAGGCAAGAAGTTACCATTATAAAATCTTGGTATCCAATAAGATTGGCGAATTTAATTTCCGAAAAACAATCTAGCAACTAGCAGCTTGTATTATCCGGGGCTCAGATGCGTGGCTGTATAAAATTGGAGGCCTTACACAACACAATAGTTCGCTTTCAGTCTGTCACTCAATCTTATCTGTCAGCCGCCTTCCAGGCAGCTGGAGATGCCAAATTAAAACCTTTATACAACCTCTTAGTCCAAGAGCCCGTGAGGGCCAGACCTTCGTCTTTTTATAAAACCTGAAAGTTCTTCTGTGTATATCCCCAATACAGGTAAGAATGATCCCCACCCATGAAACCTGGGTAGTGGTGGCTTTGGCAGGTAATAGGTAGCAAAGGTTTAAAAAATTCCGCCTCAAATTTATCAATTTATAAAACTCAATTTCTTTATATTTTATTCATAATAATATTAAAACTCGCGTTGCTCATTGCCAGACACTTAGTATGGTTACAACCCCCTGCCGGACACCCCTAAACTATTATAATTTGTAATTATACTTACGTTATATTATAAAAGCTAAATTTTACATATGTTTTTTGGAGAACTATTTAATAATGTTTCCTTAGTAGCCGGACAGTTTCGAGGGTTCTATCGTCCTGCCAGACGTATTGAATGTGTACAATACTTGTGAGCGCGAGGAGCATATTATATAGCAACGGGTGCGAGTGAAATAGAGTGTTCGGTCTATTGCGATCCTTTACTGCACATCTACTGTTGTTTACTCCGAATTATCTAGTAATCTTTTTTCTAATTTTTTGAGAAATTTGATTGAATAAAATTATTACAGTCTGAGCAATAAATTTTTAAAACAATATTCTGTAAAATTTTACAATAAAATATCAATCATATCAAAAATCTAGTAACTCAATTCATATTATTTCTAAATTTTATGAAGTTTATTATATTTAATTCAACTGAAATTTCAAAGTCATCAAAATCTTATTGTTTATTATACGGAAGAACAATTTTTTTGTTAATAAAAAATTTAAAGGAAAATGAATTTATTTAAATCAAATATTTAATCTTCTTCATTGTCATCGTAGTTGATATCTTCATTTTCGTCGTCACTGCTACTCCACTCCCTAGATTCATCGTTATCAACATCGTCTTCTTCGCCTGCTTCTGCAATAGTAAAATAAAACCAAGTTAATTTAATTTTAATTAGTCACAAATTAATGTGAAATAATTTAACATAATTATTATATACCTGATACGGTTTTAAGCGATTCACTGACATAATTCGGTAGTTGATCCCCTTCAAACCATTTAAACTGGTAGTGGTCATCTTCCAAAATCCAACCATTATTTACTGGTTCATATGTTGTTGGTTTTTTCAAATGAGCATTGTTCCAGATAGCGCATATATAATTTGCTCGCAAAAATTGCTGTAGTAGCTCACTTTTACAAGGTGGTAAACTACTAGCGTCGAAATTTCGCATTTTTTTCGATTAAAAGCTTCGTTCACATCAGACACTGTATAAGAGTCTATAAAAATTTGTAGTCTAGCAGCATCAACATCATTTATATTATCAACATTGTATAAATAGCATATAAAATGTTGAATAATATTTTATTTATTTATTATATTATATACGTTTACTATCAGCATAACCGCTCACTGCATAATACACAATAAGCAGCTGATGCGCAGTAAAGGATCGCAATAGACCGAACACTCTATTTCACTCGCACCCGTTGCTATATAATATGCTCCTCGCGCTCACAAGTATTGTACACATTCAATACGTCTGGCAGGACGATAGAACCCTCGAAACTGTCATGGAAACATTATTAAATAGTTCTCCAAAAAACATATGTAAAATTTAGCTTTTATAATATAACGTAAGTATAATTACAAATTATAATAGTTTAGGGGTGTCCGGCAGGGGGTTGTAACCATACTAAGTGTCTGGCAATGAGCAACGCGAGTTTTAATATTATTATGAATAAAATATAAAGAAATTGAGTTTTATAAATTGATAAATTTGAGGCGGATTTTTTTACACCTTTGCTACCTATTACCTGCCAAAGCCACCACTACCCAGGTTTCATGGGTGGGGATCATTCTTACCTGTATTGGGGATATACACAGAAGAACTTTCAGGTTTTATAAAAAGACGAAGGTCTGGCCCTCACGGGCTCTTGCTCTAATTATTTTTAACAAAAAAATAAAACCGACTTCCAGGGTAAAAACAATAATAATTTATAAGGAACAAAAAAGTGTTAAATAATTCTTACTCTTTAATGTGCCATATGTATAATTCTCCTAAACCTCAACTATTTCTGTACACAATCTTCATTATATTGAAGTCGGTATAGTTCTTGCAATCTACGAGTGCGCGTCGCCTTTATTTGTAGTTGGAAATGTGAATAGACATTTTCGTTAGTGTGCGTACCCGACGGAGCAGTCAGTAGCGAGCGAGCCATGTACGCGTGTATAGATATGGTCACTCACACAACTAAGGGCGACGCGCACTCGTAGATTGCAAGAACTATACCAGTCTTAAATATTAAAAATATTTTGTCATAGAACTCAGCATTCTTAGCTGGCACCGTCTTCAAAATAATGAAGATAGTGTACAGAAATAGTTGAGGTTTAGGAGAATTATGCATAAGGCACATTTTAGGGTAAGAATTATTTAACACTTTTTTGTTCATAAATTATTATTGTTTTTACCCTGGAAGTCGGTTTTAATTTTTTGTTAAAAATAATATTAAATACTAGATTACGCCCGCAAATCCGTTGCGCCAAAATTCGTTTATCCTGTGGGAACCGTACATTTTTTCGGGATAAAAAGTGTCCTATGTCCTATCCCGGATCTCAAAGTGTCCATGCCAAATTTCATCAAAATCGTTTTGGTGGTTCAAGCGTGAAGAAGTAACAGACGGACAGACGAACAGAAAGAGGGATAGACAGATACACTTTCGCGTTTATAATATTAAGTATATATATGGACAAAACTACAAATAATAAAAACTAACTAAACCATTGATTTCGATTCATTACTAGTAATTAAAAAGTATTTTAAGTATATTTAACTTTTTGTAGCTAATATGTAGCATCATTATATTATACTTACAAAGGGAAAGGCTTAAGTAAGAAAATTATTTTGGCTGGTAGTACGAGTCTACTTACATTATCCAGAGTATTACTAATTAAAGTCTTGAGACCTAATTACGAGAGCCGAGCCAGACTCTATAAATAATTAAAAGTAAAGGTGGATAATTATGTAACCTTCGTCTGTAATTACGTTTAGCACGGGAGCCTATTCGACGAGGAATTTATTCTTAACTAGCGACCCGCCCCGGCGTCGCACGGGTATAAAATATAGCCACTGAAAAAATTATTAAAATCGATAGCCTATGATCCATAACGTGGTCTTCTTCTTATCTGTGCCAAATAACATAAAAATTGCTCCAGTAGTTCGCGAGATAAGCCCTTTCAAATAATTTCCCCCGTTTTTCCACATTTTCCTATTAATCTTAGCGTGATAAAATATAGCCTATATCCTTCCTCAATAAATAGGCTATCTAACACTAAAATAATTTTTTAAATCGGACCAGTGAGATTAGCGCGTTCAAGTTAGCCCTGTCAAATAATTTTCCCCGTTTTTTTCCACATTTTCTTTTATTTCTTCGCTCCTATTAGTCTTAGCGTGATAAAATATAGCCTAAATGCTATATTTTCCTTCCTCGATAAATGAGCTATCTAACACTGAAAGAATCATCAAAATCCATTGCGTAGTTTTAAAGATTAAAGGGAACAAAGGGACATGAGGGAAAAAAGCGACTTAGTTTTTAACCGACTTCCAAAAAACGAAGAGGTTATATGTTCGGCTGTGGATTTTTTTTGTATGTTCAACGATTACTCCGCCGTTTGTGAACCGATTTTCGAAATTTTTGTTTTGTTGTATTAGGTTTCACTCCAATTTAGTACCATGTTCACAAAAGTGGTGACCTGATGATGGGATCCATGAGTAATCGAGGGAACTCCTCGAAATTTATATGGAAACATATGGTGATTTTGGTTTTATGTGAAGTGTACTAAGAATATGCTACCAAAAAGTCAAATATTGGGTCAAGGTATACCATGGTTTCGAAGATGCTGAAAGAACTCCTGACTCCTTATAGATACACGTTTGGGAGTTTCGGCGTTGTTTTAAGAACAGAAAGCATATGCTACTATGCAATTAATATTCATCATCATAATCATAATCATCATCATCGTCATCATCATCATTACCACGTCGTGTTAAGGTCACCAATGTCTCATGGCACAGAATAGATAGTAGTACAAGGCATAGGTATGGATATACTAACTCGTAATAATAATTATGTATTGTTACATAACAACACCTGTTTGTTTAATACACGGCGGTCGGCGCTACAGAGGCGACGGTGTCGCGCGGGCGGCGCGTGGCGGCAGACGACAGATCGAATATTTTACTACTTTATATTATACAGATCGAATACTTTACTAACTACTGTTCACTTCACTGATAATATATTATTTTGTGAGTGTGAGTTGTGACTCTTAATGTAAAGAAAAGACGTCATACGCCTAAAACTGGTCTTATGGTTCTGTAGGGTTACCCTGGGACGTTAATCCCTCTGGCGTAATATCAATTAAGACAACTAGTGAGTGTGAGCGAGAAGAAAAAATTTATTGTAGCGAATTAGTTATATCAAATCTGTCGAGTAAGCGATACCGCGATGCAGATGCTTAACAACGTCAATCTGCTGTTGAATTGCGGAACTAAATTTTCTTAGAAAATGTAAAGTTTACAAATCTCAACACTTAACAAATTGTAATAAAATACGTAAAATATACGCGATGGTTTACGTACTAGTGTAACTAAAAAGAGTGAAATTATTATTATTTTTAACAAAAAATTAAAACCGACTTCCAAGGTAAAAACAATAATAACATTAATATGAACTAAAAAGTATTAAATAATTTTTACTATCTAATAGTGCCTTTTTCCGAATTCGGCTAAACCTCAACTATTTCTGTACTCAATCTTCATAATTTTGAAGTCGGTGCCAGTTCCAAAAGTTTCAAATATTCTGTCAGAGGACTGAAGATTCAGCTATCTGGTACCGACTTCAAAATAATGAAGATTGAGTACAGAAATAGTTGAGGTTTAGTTTAATTCGGAAAAAGGCACTATTAGATAGTAAAAATTATTTAATACTTTTTAGTTCATATTAATGTTATTATTGTTTTTACCTTGGAAGTCGGTTTTAATTTTTTGATAAAAATAATAATTATGTATAGAATATAGATATAGGTGTAATTTTAGGAACGAGCTGAGAGAAACTTTACCAAAAGATAAGTGTTATTCTAAAAAAGTCAATCGCGCAAAACCTCATGTCAGTACTTAGCATTACACGATATATAAGTGTTGTACCCACCTACTCGAGTATGTTTAATATAATATTGTAGCCACATAACTTACGAGTTTTAATCAAAAACAATATATTGCAGAAAAGTATTTTAGTTTAGCTCGATTCGTTAACGTTTTTAATAGAATTTACACAAAGTGTCCGCAAAATAAATAGCATAAAGTCAATTAAGCGTCCATAAATTCTTTGTTTTTTGAACACCCATTAATAAATTCGCGTCACAAAGGTTTTCCATTATGGGACATTGTAAACAAAACCACGTGAGAACAATAAACTTTAATTATACGACATTCGCCATAAACCTCCACCGCTACGCCACACTATAATCGCTAAGCACACATTGAATATTATAAGTTGGCGGCAGTTTGTTTATTTTCTTTCGAGGCTTCGGCTTATCGCCGCTGGCCAGCCGCGCGGGTTCATGCGAGCGGTCACCTCGATGTTTGGGATATAAATCATGAAAAACACACATTTCCTCTCCGCAACGCTCAAGGCAAAATAGATTTTCTTTTCGCTTATACGAGCTAAACAGAGCAAAGATTATAGTGGATTTGTTTTATACATTTTTGTGTTTACTTTAAAGTTCAATACGAATAGTTATCCTCAACTTTTAGAAAATTCGGATATTTTAAGCAAAAAATGTGATACAATTATGGATACACTTATATATTATTTAATGTAGCTTAGTAAATATGAATGTTTCTCTGTTTCTGTTATATTAAACTAATCTATATTATTATTATGACCATGAAGCCATCATGAAATACGATGTTAACTGGAATGTATCGAAAAAAATTACACGCAACAAAATGTATGACAAAAACAAAATGGATATTCATGGAGCTATTACGGAGATTTATAATAGCTACTACATTTACAGGATCTATATGGCGAGAGGACTCCCTAACAAATTGAAAATCAATGAACCACGGAATTCAATTTGATATTGAAAGCCATCTCTCACGCCGGCTCGTACGTCAGAGAGCACTCCTCCACTCCCCCCTCTTTGACCCCTTTCACACATAAAACTCAATATTCGCACGTTGAAAAGACATTCAACTTATATGAGCATAGGGTATCACTTTCACAGCGCCGCTAAACTTAGTCTTGTGGGAACGCAAGTTTTGCTTATGGTTTTCAGTTATGTATTGCCATATTTTATAGATCTTTGCCCTTTTTTGTCCAACGTAACTGTGGTGAAAAGGACAGGAAAGGTGAAAGGACCTTTTAACAATTCTAAGTATTGATTAAATATTTTAAATTCTAATAAACTGCTTTCCATTAAATTCCATTAATCTTTGACATTTGATCATGATGACCTGTTACGAGATTTTCATTTATGTTATCGTAGATGTTATTATTTTAATGATTGAAGTTTTATTCCTAACGTTAAAAAAATATTATATTATTTGGCACATATTTGATTGTTGTATAAATTAATTTTGCAAGCATGTATTTCCCGCATTGCAATCTCTAGTCTCTACCACTAACTTCTGTCTATAATTATCTTTATCAAGATTATGTAATATCACAGTATAGCAATATCCCTATTGCTATACTGATAACTGAGGTAATGTTCAATAATAAAGGTTATGGCTATAGTGCTATATATTATTGTACAAATTATTTTCGTTTCGTCTCTCCTACTCGTTTAATGCTTGGAATCTTTCGAGACCGCATCCTATGCATCATGTAGTACTTCAAAATTATGCGTTTTTTTTGGAATCACCATTCAAAATACCAAGATAATCTACATGAGATCCCGATTGTATTATATTATAATCTCTTTAGTTGTATAACTACTTTATAAACCCCATCCCTATAAAAAGGTAACGTAGCTGTGTCCACTTGTCTAATCATCAGTCAACCATTATAAACTGGAGTTTCAGTATAGATAATAATGTCTGTCTATACCGCATGCGAACCCCAACTTATCAACGGACGTCCTCACGATAAATCTGTTACGTTTAGTCCATACATAGTTTTTGCACACAAATTTACATATGGCAATTATTACTGTAGAAGGCTGTTAAGTTTTATGTTCTTGATAACCTCGTATAAGTCTCCCGCTGTATAATTAAAGCTGCTGCTTGTATGTACTGTTTACAACTGACTAACACGCAAGCTACAACACTTTTTGTTGCTCCGGTATTTGCATCTGTACTGGAATAAAATAAGTTGAAGCAGAAGACGAGACTTTTCTGATGTTGATGATCTTGTTTCTTAAATTAATTAGTGTAATAATCTAATATTATTGATTTCTTAATTTCGTAAATAAAATAGTGTAGAATGTATAATAATTGCTACTGTAAAAACTATTAAATTAATATAAAATTTTAAACAAAGCTTAGGAATCTTTAACTCAACAATAATAATATTATGAACTAGATTATTGGTGGTTTATAGGTACCATCGAAGAAATTGATTCATAGGCAGTTGACGGAAATTCGTAATTTGGTTTGTCATAATGGATTTGAGATAAATTATTACTTATGGATTTGAGATCATTGACCTAATTACGTAGGTCCCCCTAGGGCTATGAATCAACCAACCCCCCGATGGTTGCTCGCCTTGTCGTGGCGGTGTGGCTCTAGTAACCGCGGTGAAGCAAAGAGGCAACCAGGGTCGGCCGGTGTCGCCGCCTGGCCCGAGGAGGGCGCTCCCAGCGGACTGAAGGAGTCCGCTGCGGATGCGCACCGAGGTGGGGCCGCAGAGGAAGAGGCAAGTAGGTATTACGGTGCGTCGCTTGCCCTATCCTCTGCGGCCGAGGTGTGGTCGGTGGCAGGGCCACAGATGTGATCTGCCACATGGCCTCCAAGTAGCAGACTCGGGGGGCGTCTGCTACAGCCCTGGTGGGGGCCGAGGAGGAGGGCGCACGTGTTGTGCGCCCATCGTGGAGTCTTCGGGCCGCTGGCGGGGTCGCAGATGTGTGTATCGTTCCTGTGGCCCCGTCAAAAGGCGGCGTGGCGGAAGATGGGTTTTAGTGGGTATACCGTGGTCTCATTAGCTACGGGAGTCCCACATCACCGCTCGGGTCGCCCCCTGCGCCTGGGTGGTATGCGTAATGCATTTCCCCCTCCGGAAAAAAAGGCCTATGAATCAACTTCTCTGATAGTATCTTCTTGTAAAGTGTACTACTTCTGTCTAGTTAATGTTACTTTTGAGAATAAAACTAGGAGTAAACAATAATAATATTATTTATTTAGGTAACTATTAGTCTTACAATTAAAACAAGTAATTATTTCGAATCACAGTAATTCGAGCTTTCATAAAAACAAAATTTTATTTCAATATTTTGTAACATATTAATATTATAATAATATTATAATTTACCGACATAATATTATTATTATATGCTTTTAAATAAAAATGCTCCTTATTAAAAAAAAATTATCAAATTTTATTCAACAAAATAAAAGCATTAAAACGCCATACTCCCTCTAAACTCTAAAGTGCTGACTTTAACGAACTATTAAAGAAAATATGAAAACACCTTTGAGAAATAATATATAAAGATAATATTCTCGCAGGTTCCATAAAACCGGATATTTCTATCTAGCAGCGGCTAGAGTAAAATATTACGTTGCGGAAATAAAGCCTTACCAACCTGGCGAGTTTAAAATTTCTAGTATTTACTCTGCTTAAGCAAGTTTGAAGATTTAGATTATTAACTTACTTTTTCTTACTATCTGTCTGCGGTGGAAATTGTATTTTCATCGTATTTGTTCTGTTCGTTGCAATGTGACTTAGAGGTTTTAAGGTTCAATGTATTTGAAATTTGAATAAGCTCAAACTTTTGTGTGTACAATGCAGATAATTATAATATTGTGTTGTAAGCAATATTTCAAATCAACTGTACATAATATTGTATCGCAAAAACATTAAATTACTCGTATCATCGAGGAAATTGATTCCTATGCTATTGATAGACCAACGTTATTTGGTCGAATATGTCAATTTAATGTTAATTGTGATCTGTCGGCTGGGTTTGACGTAACGCAACCAAACTACGTAGGTCCCCGATCTGCATAGGAATCAACTTCTCTGATAGTACATCGGCTAAAGAAACATTACTTTTAAAAGTAATGTTTCTTTGCGGATTTTCGCGGTCTTTATTTAAATAAAGACCGCGAAAAACCGCAAAGCAATCTTAATTTTTCAAGGATAAAAATATTTACATTCCCTCTCATTCTCTTGTACTTTTGATCATGCTAATTTTCTTTGCTGTGCGGTAAAAGAAAATACCACGACAATTTTTCCATCTGCAAGATCCGAGTCTTCCAATCTTTTATCATACAATATTGTCCTTTGTTTCGTTTTTATTCGTATTTCCAGTTCTGCATAAGAGAAAGAATTTTAATGTCGATTTTACGAAAACTTCACAAGATCAGACTAGACTACGAGTATATTGTGACCTTTAAAAACACATTATTAACGGAATGTCAAATGCTTACGTAGTCATTCTTTATACTATGATAATAATAGCATGATAATAGTATTATTTCGACTCCAACTCTAGTAAGTAATGCATATCTCAAAGACAATTCACGCTACGTGATCAGATTGGCAATTAAAAACAATCGTATTTCTCTTTGATGAGACCTTATGAGAAAACTCGTACCATTTGAATGATGAGTGTCTCGAAGATTATGCCTACTCAACAAGTTGTATTACTGTGAAATCGTTCCCTTTAAGGCTTGCAATCTGCATGTAATATCTTCTCCACATTCGTCTCATACCTTCTCTGACATTTGTAGCGTAATATTCTGTATTTATTAAGGTATCATGCCTCGCGAAATTAGTTTCTCTGGTGAGCGTGATGTAGTGCGTTCACAAATCATAGTGACATCAACATTATTGCAACGAGTTCTTAGAGAAATGTCCGCGGGTTATTAGGTACAAACGTATTCTCTGGAAATTTCCATTACAGAGATATATGTTTCCATCCCTCAGTGCTCCGTCGATGAACACTCGCAATTTGTTATACTATTCCAGTAACATCTCTTTCAGTGATCCTAGGAAATTATCATATTTGAAAATGATGAAACTTTTCAAAATTCACGCTAAATTATTAGATAATCATAAAGATGGTCAACTGTAAAACGATTGAGTGCGCAATCCTTCAAAAAAATTAAGATAATTATTATATTCCTAAACAAAATTAAGTTCAAACATACTTATTACGCTACTATTAAATAGCTAGGTCAGGGGTTCCCAATCTTTATTAGCCTGCGGCGCACTTACAAGTTACAAGTCAATATTATTTCACGGCGCCCTACTTTACCTACATTTTACAAAAATATACATAAATAAACACCTAGTTAGATTGAGCAGGTAATTGGTAAATAATAATAAACAAAATAATATTCAATCATCTGCCTGCTTTGAACAATTCATATTATTATAAATTTATTTTATAATATTTGTGGCTATGGATAATGATGAAGGATCGACTCACGGCGCCCCTCTTGCCTTTTATTTCCACGGCGCACCAGGGCGCCGCGGCGCACAGTTTGGGAACCCCTGAGCTAGGTAATAATAAATTGTTACTATTGTTGATTAAGTGTCTTGCATGTGTTTACTTCAACCAATAAAACCTTATTTGTAATGAAGCAAAAAATAATTAATTATTGTCATCTATCTAATCTATACTTATAAAATTACATGTCCTGATTGACTGACTGACTGACTCACTGATTCATCATCGCTGAGCAAAAACTGTTAAAGTTACAGCCACGAAATTTGGTGAGTAGGGTTGTTTTATTGAGTAGACAGCGACTAAGGAGGGAATTTTGAAAATTTAACCCCAAAGGGGGTGAAATAGGGGTTGAAAGTATGAATGAAAGTCCGTCATTTTCATGGTCATTTTTTGAGTTAGAAACATGAAACTTCATTTTTGGGTTACTGATTAAAAATGAATGGATGCGTTTTTGGAAATTCTACCCCCAGGGTGGTGAAATTGGGGTTGAAAGTTTTAATGAAAATCCGTTATTTCTTGAGTTAGAAATATGACATTTTATGTTTGTGCTACTGATTAAAAATGAATGGATACGTATATTTAAGCGTTTCTGGTAATTCTACCCCCAAGGGGGTGAAATTGGGGTAGAAAGTTTCAATGAAAGTCCGTCATTTCTTGAGTTAGAAACATGAAAGTTTATGGACGTTTGCTTAAATAGGGTCCCGTTTTTACCCTTTGTATAATAGGAATCACAAAAAAGGGAAAACTATCCATCTTTGTTATTATACCATGTTAACGCGGACGAAGTCGCGGGCAACAGCTAGTTTATTATATCTTTGATTTTTAGCTAAATATATGACACAGTAAAAGTCTATTGTTTCCACTATTACTTTAATAAAGATTACGCTGGATGGCGTCTAATAAATGGTCGAAAAATTGAATAGATTAAAATGGCGCCGCCTTAAATTATGAATATAGTTATCGACGGCAATACATCGTCATTTTCCCGGCAAAGGATAAAGCAAATTGAATTACACGCCAGAGATGGGACCGTGTCAAAGGAAAGCCCGTCTATACCAAATTAATACTACTACGTATAACACTAACAAGCTTAGTAGCAGCTTTTGTCATATTGGACGCTCAAATTTCCCTTGGCCGGAACACTGCGAAATACCTCCAAAATGACAATATTTAGTTGCTGGTGTTTCATCAATGTCATTAGTATTCATGGGAATTATTATGGCGTTTGTAGAGATAGCTTTGAGTTTACTGTATTATTTTGAAGCATTATTCTGTAGAACAATAGATGAAAAGTCGACTGCGTTTTCGTCGATTTTTAGAATTTCGAAAAAAGACAACGGTATAGAAGTTACCTAACGCAATTTCAACAATAGATATAATATTATCTGAGATTAATATCGATACTATAAAAAAGATCTACATTATGTCGAGCCTCTTTTATAACGTACCAAAGGAAAAAAAACATTGTTTTAATATAACGTAACCCAGTTTTGAATCTTCATATTGTTTCGTATCATGTATTTTCTGCAGTGTTACTGTTGCTGAAAACTTGATGCAGTGCCTTTCAGTAATCCGACCTCATAGAACTAGCTCATACCTGTAAATCTGACAAGAACAATGTTAGTATTATGTCACTGTTATGTTCACAAGCAGCACAATGAAAGTACTTACCGCACAATGCGAGACACGCTTTGTGTTATGTTAATAAATACTGCACTCGCATATGATTTATAGCGTGAACTTACATGGCCCGTGTTCACAATGCCAGCAAAAATTGATATGTTCACTATCATCTGTTTAAATGGAATGACAGAGGTTTCCGGCATTATGACAGTATTGTATTGAAGTTTCAAAATATTTTTAATGTTTACAGTTTCGCCTCCGCGGTCCAGTGGTCTAGAGCGTCGTTCTTGACTCGGAAGTCGTGGGTTCGATTCCCGCGTTGGAAACATCTTATTTCCAAGTTTGGTTAGGACAATGCAGGCTGATCACCTGATTGTCTGACAAGTAAGATGATCCATGCGTCGGATGGGCATGTAAAAAGTCGGTCCTGCGCCTGATCTCTAGCCAGTCGTGTCGGTCTTCCGTCCCACTGGGTTCTGAGAGTAAAGGAATAGGAGTGCTCTTGTGTACTGCGCACACACCTGGGCACTATAAAATTACTCCTGCGTACCTGGCCTAGTTTCAATGAAACCGGCCACCGTCACCGAAATCGGTGTGGGGAGTATTATACTGCTTACAGTTAAAATGGAAGTTAATCTGGCGGGTGACCTAAGATATTTTCTTTATCGCTTCTTTATAGAATCGCCGATCAAACGTATGAAATTGACATAAAACGAGTCATAAACGTCATACTATTAACAAACGCTTATGTCAATTCCATACATTTTGGTTGGCGATTCTGTAACATAGCGATAACGAAAAAGTTGTGCTAAATGAAATGGCGGTGTTTATTATATCATTCCCATAAAATTAAATTTGAATAATGGAATGTCACAGTAAAAATAATAATGTCATATTATTAACTAGATGACGCCCGCAACTTCGTTGCGCCAAAATTCGTTCGTCGTGCGGGAACCGTACATTTTTCCGGGATAAAAACTATCCTATGTCCTTTCTCGGGACTCAAAAAATCTCCATGCCAAATTTCAGCAAAATCGGTTCAGCGGTTCGAGCGTGAAGAGGTAACAGACAGACAGACAGACAGACGGACGGACGGACGGACAGACGGACGGACGGACGGACGGACGGACGGACGGACGGACAGACAGACGGACGGACGGACGGACGGACGGACGGACGGACGGACGGACAGACAGACAGACGGACGGACGGACAGACAGACAGACAGACAGACAAACTCACTTTCGCATTTATAATATTAGTAAGGATGTCACTTAAAATAAAAATAATTTCTGAGCCTCACAACGTTATTAATACAGAGTGCTTTATGCGCTCGGCTATCTCTTTTATGCAATATTTTTAAATATTTAATACGTTTTAAAAGCAATTTATCAAAAAACTGCACGAATAACAATATCATCTATCAATCAATTATTCGTAAAAGCATTTTAATGCAATCGATATGAATTTCATTACCCTTTTAGAGAGTTCGAAAATATATAAAAACTTTGTATAAAACATCGCCCTAGCTGGTGTATCTAAATCATTTTCATACACTGTATATAACGTGCTCAGAATACAATATATTATTATCATTATTATGCTAAAATGTTCTATGTTTTCGTTCTAACTGTATGTATACAGAACGCCATTCAATGAGATTTCTGGAAATACCTGATTAATAATACCAGATTTTGAGTTGGAAGAAGCCAAATATATTTGCGAAAACCGTATGCAAATCGGATCCGTAGTTTTCTTGTTAAAGCAAAAGTCTAATACAAAATCTGACCCCCTCTTTAGCCCCTTTAGAAGGGTGGGGTGATTTTTTTATAGACCAGATGTTAAGTTGAAAGAAGGCAAATATATCTGCGAAAACCGCATTTAAATCGGATCAGTAGTTTTCGTGAGATAGTGGATCAAACATACAGACAGACTGACAGACAGACAGACAAAAAAACTAACCACATTTTTGGCTTCTATAGCGATATAGTAATACCCCCCGCTTATTATTTTTTCAATATCTTTAATGTACAGAATTTTCATTTCTACAGTTTTATTATATGTATAGATATAGAAAAAAATGCATTAAATTAGGTAAAACTAATAGTAAATTCAATATAAAATAAACGAGTTATTGTCACGGTTCGGTGCAAATCAGTCGGGCAGTTTAAATTAACTTGTTAGAGGCGAGGTCGACTTCGCCCCTAAACTTGGCTAATTTTGTGAGCGCAACATCAAACTGTACTTCAGCCGTGGCCGCCCGCGCCGGTCCCACATGAATTTTGTACACTAATTAGTTCCTACGATGTTTATTTTACTTTAGTTTGTGTAAGGTACTTTGATTTATGACTGCGCTACAAGATTTGCGCTTTACTTTGTTGAACTTTGATGACTCTGTATTAAACAACTTTGTTTTAATATGTAGTTTGCAATACGGTTTTAATATAAATACTTGGTTGGTTTATAAATGTCGATTGGAATGAAAGCGATGCGATTAGAAAATTTATATTCAAGATTTATTTCGAACTAGATGGTGCCCGCGAATTTCTTCTTTTTCTATAAGTCATTTTCGATTGAAAATTTCATCAAAACCGGCTTAGTACTTTAAGCGTGAAAGGTCACAAAAGGATAGACAAACATTAAGTATGACTGTTTAAATTTTATATATTAGAGATATACATAATTTAAATATTGTTTTTTAATCGCTACAAAGATAATTTTCGCAAATAGAAATCCAACTTCTACCCACTAACACTAAGAATTTAGTCCAAGACAGGATATAAGCGGAGTACACAAAGTAAAAACGATTACAATTGATTGGTTTCGTCGGATGTGAAATAGATTCAAAGTGGGCAACAATGTAAGTCGCTAAAAGCCGGCGCTGTACAAGTCGGGTGTGCCACGAAGCCTCATTCGTATGATATATAGACCATGAAAGGCTTAAAAGCCGCTTTCACTTTTCCCGTGATTTATTATAGCTCCGCTAAGTATTCGACATAAACAGAGCCTCACCTATTGAAACTCTAAACGATCAATAACTGTCAAAGCGAAAAAATTAATTAAAAGGCTCCGGGGAATTCCTTCTTGGATAAATGAAAGCATGAAAATCGAAAATTGTGTAGATTTTTTGTATACGTTCTCGATGGTATTCCCTTAATGGAATTTCGTTCCGTTATCGATTATCCGAACAATAGACCAAAAGTACTCGAGATTGATAAGGAATTCCCGTTAAGCTTCATATATTATAAATTAACTTTGATATATTCGCTGTCGATCTAACGAAAACAAAGACAAACAATTCTTTAATATAAGGAAGCAGTCCTTAGGACCGATTCACAAAGAAGTAATTTGACAAAAAGTATTACTCTGTTTGATTTAAATTAAGGTGCCTTTTAGTTTGATTAAAAGAAAAACATTTGAAATGGTTATCGATCAAAAAAAAGGTTTTAGATAAATTAATGTTGAATAGTTTATTTTTGTTCTAGTTGCTACCTCCAATTTCTTAAACACAGAAATCCGTGAATTACGAGAAGCGCAAATTCTGCAATGAAAACTATCATTTTATATTCTATTGTATGTATCATTTTATGTTTCATACGTATGTGAAGACTAAAGAACTGAAAAGACATTAGACACGCCAGTACGAAAGACCTGATCAATAAAAGTATTATAATGTTCTATCTTCTTTCACAGCCACAAGCGAAAATCTGACATACTGACTTGAAACTAAATCGTAGATGTCCTCTACATCCCCTAATCCTGAACTCGGGGAGTGGGCTATTAAATCACATATTTTTGACAATTGCATTTTTCAATTCGAGCGCAGCTTTCTCAGATTCCCCGACCAAAAGTATGAGTTGAAATATTTATCGTCGTACATAATATGATTTATTCGTGCCTTCCTCCACACCGGGGCCTAGTTACTGTGGCGCACGTCACGTTCGCAGCCCGCCAATTTGTCTGTCATTTGCCAAATCCAACACAGCTTGTATATCGGACGTAAATCTACCGAATACGCTCGAAATAATATCTTTAGGAGTGTTTGTATTGTTCCACAGTTTTCAGGGAAACACCGCAAACAAAGACGCATTTGTTTTACGTCAAATCATATTAAGCAAACAAGTTGAGGCTTTTATGTTTTGAATATTATTAGGTCTTGTTTGTATGACTCCAATTAAGGACTCCAATTTAGGATAATTTGTTTTCGTAAACAACATTATTTTCTAGGACGTCATTAAAAAAGAGCTTAAACGTCGCATTATAATGCCTAATCTTTAGTCTCATGGAACTACGCGCATTTTTTTTCTGATCGCGCATAGATTTTCAATGCAGCACCATTAAAATTCGCGTGATATCCACTACTTGGAAAACAATATACTTACTATATGATATATCTCTGTGTTTAACTGTTTACAGGGTACCGCAGTGTAATCTCTTACTATAAACTATTATCTCGTAACAACTAACTTAACTACAATGAGTGTACCCTATAGCTATTACCGGAACCACGAAACTCAAACGTAAGCGATACCGTTAATATTAGCATAACATAATATTTGACCCTTCATAAATAACAAATAAGAAGCTTTGTAGCTTCCTTAATTAGCGAGCTTTGAACATTTTGCATTCTCCTTGTAACGCTATAGTCCCTTTGATACCCGGAGTCGAAATATCAGCTTAGTGCTGTGTTTAATGAGGGAGAACTTTGCATTTTTTATTACTGAATGCTCTTAAATAAATCGACTTAAGTTCAAGGAAAGCCATTTGGCACAGGAAACTCCTGCTATATTGTGAACTAATTGAAGCGAATTAGATAAGGCATAGACCATAATATCCGCAGATAGGAAACAGGAGCGCTCAATTGTGCAATCTAACCTATTACCAGGTAATAAGTATAATTATATTGGATAAGTCCTATGTCCTGGTTTCACCACCACATCTTAAGAGCTACATTAAAATACAAATATTCCCATTTATTTGCATAGAAAACACGTCTTAAGAGCTAAAATAAGGGAAATAATCGTAATAATATTACTGTGTAGTTTAACTAGGATCGATATTATGTAACCATTACAATACTTTTGTAAATACTTTGTATTAGACGCGCGTTTCGTGGTACCACAAACCTGTCGCAGGCGTTTCTCATCTGGATCTTTCCAGAAAAAGTGTGCAGACTATTTTGACAATATTTTTTGTGTGGAACAAAACATGCTAATGGACAGGCGAGCTGACAGCGTGTCAGTAAATTGATAAGGGTCACTTTGAAATGTTAACATCAGTGCGCTTTTTTGGTGACCCGTATTTGTCATCATTGTAAATAATAAAGTACGCCTGAAAGCAAACTGTAGGAGCTAAACTTTTATAGATTAGGAGAAAATACCTTTGTTTTGTATTTTTCTTTAACTTTGTAACTTGTAAACCAAGTACCTATTCGTCTTCTGGACGGATAGCTGATAATATTCTCAATTGCCCTGATAAAGAAACAAAAATAAACGTTTGAATTCCATGAATATTATCAATTACTATAGTATGTTATTTAAAAAATTAAAATAGGCACTTGTTATGATTTATGAATTTAATACTAAATTAAAAACAATTAATATACTTTATTATGTCGTACCATAATAGAAAAGATTTGATACTATTAATTACCTTATATTCAAATTAAGTTTAATTTTAACAAGTATTGTTTGTAAAATAAACTGAGACTTCAAATATTATAAAATTATATAAAATATAAGCGCAATTATCATGAAATCAAATAAACGAATATCATAGCATATTACTCAAAACCCATTAGCAACAAACAAAGCGAGCAGTACTAAATGTTGCACTAATTTTTACTCCGGCAAAACCTCTGCCGTAAAGTATTCAAATGTCATTTGAAAGCAGAAATTTCGTGGCGTAATTAACACGGAAAAGCAATCTGAACGTAATCAGAGTTTCAGGATTCCCCTGTGCTAGAATAAATAAAGCGCAAGTAACAGATAATGGTCGGTCATACAGGCGCGTGGAATATTCAGCTATGGAAAGTCATAATATACAGCGCCCATGGGAAATCTATTCTATTGCCCGTTTGTTTTGTTCAACTGACTGCTGTACGGCAGATGAATGTCGCGAATGACGCTATTGCCCTCTATGGATACGGTGAAATATGATTAGTAACAATGCCCGCCATTTTTGTTTCTGTATTTATGCTGTAACTCTTTTGTTTTTTGCAACTTTTATTACCATATTTATTATGATGTTTTAGGTAAATAAATTCCCAAGTCACCTTTACCTTTGTGAGCCTTTATAAATGTTTACTCAGTCAATTTATGTATGAATTTAAATTTATGTATTACGGTATATTTGCAGCACAAAATATGGCTTGCCAACCGGCCGGGGGAGGAGTGGCATTAATCTGATCTCCGGCAAATAGGTCCGGAGTGCGGTGCGGCTAATGTGGCGGAGAATAGCCGGACCTGCCGGACCCGAAGCTGCCGTATAACGTTTCCCTCAAGCTTATCCGGATACTTACTGCATTTTTCCTAAATTGTAAGGTAACATTATAGATTGTTCTTAAAGTTTGTAAGGAAAATGGAAAACGTGATAGATTTTTTTAAAGAGATATCGTTTGGTGGTTTCCTATGAAGTATTAAATTGCTAATATTGTTTTAAATTATACCTACGGCGAAACGCCTATTTATTGACTCCTAAAATAAAGTCCTATTATTATTAACATTAATATTAGCTTTCAAACAAAAATCGAAGGTGCTAATAATAGTATTACTGCCAAATATGGTAAGTTAATTTCCCTTTTATTATTAGCAAACAACTCCAAAGTGTAGGTATATTAACGTAGCAGTTATTTTTAACTCCAAAACGAGTATAATTGTAAGTATTATTATAAGTGTATATTTTTGGCGGAATGGGGTGATCTAGCGAATGGGAGGCCATTACGGACGCGTTACACGCCTGTTGGCACACAAAACTTGTCAAGAACAAACTAACAATTTACGACTACAATTTTCCCTCACCGTACAATTTTAAGCTTTATTTACTGTGATAAAATACTTTTATTATATAAAATACACGAGTTGCGTTTTGCATTCATTTTCTGTTACTAAAATACAGTTATATAACAATGTTGAATTGGTTTTTAGTATCGAGAGAATTAATTTACTAGAAATGTAGATGGTAAAATATACTATCAATATTACAGTAAAATCCGTTTAAATGTTTGATACAGATATACATACTTTGAGTCCTGAGAAAGAACAACGGTGCGACAATGAACAAACAAGTTGTAGTTGTATTAAAATAGTAATACTTAGAATTTAGATAGTATAATATAAGTAGGTGTACCTACTTTAAAATGAATAAAATTAAATGTAAGACAGTCGTAACATACTTTTAAGAATCATGTTCTATCATCAATAATCACGTGTCCTGCAGTTAGTTAAAACTGTATAGCACAGTTGCTATAGTACCTCTTTTTAGGGTTCCGTACCTCAAATGGAAAAAACGGAACCCTTATAGGATCACTTTGTTGTCCGTCTGTCCGTCTGTCAAGACCCTTTTTCTCAGGAACGCGTGGAGGTATGAAGCTGAAATTTATATCAATTACTCAGGTCTACTGTCCCTTGAAGCTGTGAAAAAATCAAACTTCTAAGCCAACGCAATCAAAAGATACAGCCGTTTATGCCGCAAATTTTCGACACTTGCAAGGGAATCAAAACCTACAGGGTGCTTCCCGTGAACTCAGAATCTTGAAATTTGGTACGAAGCAACGTCTTATAGCATAGATAAAGGAAAAATTACGAAAACCATAAATTTTTAGTTACATCACATAATATATATTTTTTTTATAATTTTAAACTTACTACCCATTTCCTCATAAACGCGTAGAGGTATTAAATTGAAATTCATACCAAATACTCAGGTCTATAATACCTTTAAGCTGTAACAAAATCAAACTTCTATGTCAACGCAATCAAAAGAAACAGCAATTTAAGCTGCATATTTTGAAACTCGCAAGTACTCGCAAGGGAATCAAAACCTAAAGGGTACTTCCAGTCGACCTAGAATCTTGAAATTTGGCATGAAGCAACGTTTTATAGCACACATAAAGGAAAAATTCCGAAAACCTTAAATTTTTAGTTACATTACAAAATATATATTTTTTAATAAATATAAACTTATTACTTTTTTCTTCATGAACGCGTAGAGCTATCAAGTTGAAATTCATATCAAACGAACTTTGTAAACCTTGCAGGTTTGTACGGAACCCTCGGTGCGCGAGTCCGACTCGCACTTGGCCGGTTTTTTTTTTAATCAAAAACCTACCTAAGAATCTAGTTTTGTTATATCAATGGAAAATACAAGCTAAAAAAGCCTTCAACATTAAGGCGGTTTCGCAGAAGTATCGGCTCACATAAATTAACCACTTAATGTTGTATCGTGTCGAAAATATCAGCAGCTATCTTCAAATAAACGGACGCAATCATTCGCCAACACCTTATCGCCTAGTTAAGCGTTTCACTGATTGTCGGATTGAGTTGTAAATCTCCGCCGGCACGCGATCTCCACCAGGGTTACATAAACAGGAGGTAATGGAAAACGCGACTATAGAAATTGACTATCGATCCATGCACCCGATTCGACTTGACGATTGATGCAGCCGGAAGAAGTGAATAGAATGTCAAATGTTAATAATAAATAATAAATAATAATGATATTAATATTATATATTTAAAGGGTTTGACACTGCATTTGAACTGAAATTATCTAGAGTGCGAACGTCTGAGTGTTTTAATACAATTTAATTTTTAATAACATTCGACTAAAATATGTTATTTCGTTACTTTACAGAAGTAAAAGTGTATATCTAATTCTCAAATAGTAGATGTAAAATACTAAATTCGACCCGACAATATTATTTTATAACTACATGACCCGGTGAACTTCGTATCACTACCCCCTAATATAAACCTTCCCTGGACTTCTAGTAGTAGTAGTAGTAATGATGATGATGATGATGGGATAAAAATAGCATATTATTATGCTTTCCGCTCTTAAATGACGTCGAAACTCCTAAACTTGTACTATGATCTATAAATACTCAGGAGTTCTTTTGACACCTTCCGAACCATGTTATACCAGGTATACCACCGTGCAAAATCTTACTTGTTGGTACCATATTATACGTAGAAAACTTCTCACGAAAAATGTTTCCATATAAATTTTAAGGAGTTCCCTCGATTACTTATGGAACCCTTCATCAGGTCACCACTTTTGTGAACATGATACCAAATTGGGTTGATACTCTATACACCAAAAGAAAAATCGTCGCACAAAGTTTTGACGGCCTCCTCCTCCATTTTGAAAATCGGTTAAAATTGTAGCCCTTGTGTTATTCTGTTGTATAAGCTATATTATTATTGTAAAGTTTCATTAAAATCCATTCGGTATTTTTTGTGTGAAAGAGTAAAAAAACATCCGTACATCTATTCATCCATACAAACTTTCGCCTTTATAATATTAGTAGGATAGTAAGATCGTAGGATATAAATTAATTTACAAAATATTATGTACAATAAAAAAAATAGTCACAAAAGACATTGTAAGATGCGAAAATCTAATACCTAATACCTAATACGTGTAACTAATAATAATCTAACAAATATTACGAATCTTATCATTGGCTTTTCGCTCTACAAAAGTCTTATTTTTCGTTTCTCAAACCCAATCCGTATTTCCTAATAAAAGTATTCATAGACGAAAAAATATTGAAAGCTAAAAATAAATCCATAATATTTCGTATTTCATCGAGGCCGCTGTATAAGTGGCCCTATATGCCTATCCTCCGTACATATTGAAAGCGTTCACTACAATAGAAGCAAAATGTACGCTTCGAGCTTTATCGAAAAACGTCGAAATCTCACAATGGGCTCCGATTGACCAAAGTATATTCGATATTGCAATAAAATCCGAGCGAAACTGCTTTGTCTATTATTAAGAATATTGAATGTACTGTGAAGTGTGAACATAATAACTATTTATATTATGTTACACATTCGTAAAAGGGTGAATTTCAACATGTCCATATTTTTATTCATTTCGGTGAACTTTTTTGTTTCTATGCTTTTTAAGTTTTTACCGAAGTTTCCTCTCAATTTTAATGTTTTATGACTACGAAACTAATGACAGAAAAATTAAATAATAAACAAACGTAGCACACACGTTTATATTTTGGCTGTCACCGAGATGAAAAAGTCTGTCAACGAGATGAAAACAAAATTCACCGAAATGTAAATTCACCGAAATAGTATACAGCGTGATTGTAAAACAAGCGAAATAATGTATTTTTATGGAAAAAATTTGACACTTTGGGTTACACTTTTGCAATTTTCGAAATTATCTCTAATGCCCGCTGTACACTCTCGCCGAGAGCTCTCGGGCGAGAGTCTCGTGCGAGAGCCCCTTGCCCGAGTGCGTTCATGTACGCTCGCTTAGTTCAATCGCAGTTAAGAACTCAGACAAGATGGACGAAAACGACCATTCACCATTCACCATGCATCGAAAGATATCATTGTAATCCTAAGATTTATAATCATATTTAATTTTATTTCTCACAGATAATGACTGATAATGTCGTTTATTATTGTTATTTTTCTGTTCTACACTGTCCAACGGCGAAACTAGTACTGAAAGACGCGAGAGTGTACAGTAGTGCGCTCGTTTTCCTCGCGAGACCCTTTGTCTCGGGCGCAATATACCGACAACGGACCGAGAGGGTCCGAGACAGGCGAGACGAGGCGAGCGCACCCATTTACACTCTCGCACTCGGGCCGCCTCGCTGTGTCTCGGCGAGAGTGTACAGCCGGCTTAATATTTTTCAGAATAAAACATAGCCTATATCCATCACAAAAAATCCATCACGAAATCAGCTATAATTGCACAACTCTTTTGCCTCCGTGACGTACCGATGATAAGAAACGTGTCCATTATCAAGGCCAATGTTTCTATTTGAATTTCTACAGCTCAATACGGCCATTTTAGGCATTGAGGCATTTTTAAAATTCCGATTTACGTCCGATTCCGATAGCAGACTAAAAAACAGACTTTCGAAAGACGAGCATTGCTCGTCGTTTGGGAACGTGATATTTCACGCGAAGTACATACACATGAGGTATCTATCTTGATCTATATCTGTGGATTTCCAATGTATTTTTATTTAAAAAAAAATCATGTTAAAAACGATTTTAATTACAAATAACAAAATATATTAATAGTTAATACTGGGAAATAATTGACACATTTGCTTTGAATAAAAATCACCACGCGCCAACTTAACGAAAAGGTATCTTCTAGTGCTTTTTTTTTATAAAATTTTTCGTTATAAAAATATACTTAAGTTAAACAGTTAAAGTAAAAATTGAGTAACTATTATTCTAATATTATTATAACCAAAACTACTTTTTGATAGGATTCATTAAATTCTAATATTAAATAAACATATTATAATATTATCTCGTACTGTTTTTGCTAATTCACTAATCAACAAAAGTCAATATTTTAGGTAATCCTAATAAACTACATGAGGTCAAAATATCAGTTCTGAGTTTCTTATTCATAAAATGAAAAGTAAACATTGTGTCCTTATAAATATTTAAAGTTAAAAAAAAATAACAAATATTGACTGAAACGACGTTAGACGAATGTTAGGTGTTTTTCGTTACGGAATTTCCTGATAAACGCGATCAAAGCTATACAATAGCTCAAAAAAATGAAACTTTAAGAAGCACCATATTTCTTTTTTATTTATTAACATTTTTTTAACATTAATTTTACGATTTCGCAGATTATTATTCATTCTGTATAAAACAACTTTAAAAATCACCAAGATGAAAATGCATTCACCGATATGAAAACTATTGTCACCGAAAGTCACCGAGTCAGCATTTCTGTGATTTTTTTTTTCATATCGGTGATTTTTTTCATTTCGGTGACCAAATAGGTCACCGAAACGGAATCACCGATATGAAAATTTGCAAAAAATCGTTGAATATTTTGACACCTATAATTATTATACCGATATCCATACTACATACTGATACATATTATTAAAAGTGTTTGTAAGAAAATAAATTAATACTTCTAGCTGGTTCAATTAACATGATAAATTGAATCACGGAAATGTAGCGATAAGTGTCGGGTGTCACCGAGACGATATACTTACGTTTTTAGCGGGAACACGCAGCGACGCAGCAAACCACCTCTAGCTCTCGGAGCTAGAGGTGGTTTGCTGCGTCGCTGCGTGTTCCCGCAGGCACAAGCATGACTGGCGCTTGAGTTCGTGAAGCGGCATTACGTTCAAAAGTACTTCTGGTCTCGATAATTCATGTTTCTTTTTTATTCACCGAATCAAGACAAAATGTTGGGACAATTTTATTTCTCCCGCTATTTTGAAAGTATAACGATTGAGATTATGAAATTTGTATTGATTATACCCCATTCTTTAAGAATCCAATAAAAGAATCCGTTTGTTTGTATCACTAATATTTTTCCTCGGCTGACGAAATTAGGACTGAAAAGGTCGTTGGGACAGTCACCGAGGGGCCTAATTTCCAGCTTTAGAATTTTTTATTTCCATGTTCTAGTTATCGAATTAAAAACGTGTCTGTTGCCTCATATGGATAATCACACAAACTATACGATGAAATTTTATTTAACCCTAAAAAGCCATTTCACATCCCCAATTTCACAGTAGCCGCGAAAAAAAGCGGTTGGGAAATTCACCCAAAACATTATAGCTGTACTGATAAAGTAAAAAAAAATATATAATACTTTATTGCATTAAAATTATCACAATATTCGTCTTTAAGGAACAAACTTTTACAAAAAGTCTCCAACCATGACTGACGATTATGAGAAGTGGTAATAATTGATTAGACTATCCTTATACCTTAAATTAAGGATACCTTGATACCTTAAATTAAGGATGGCAGATTTCTACTTAATAGAATGATAAAATTTTCTTTAAAAATAATATTATTCAATAACAAGCAAAATTAAATACTCGTACTATTTCGGATTGCAATCCTTAGACCCACAATGCATTGTGTGCCTAAAAGCTTAACTGGTACTGTCCGTCAATAAACTCCAAAACTTTTTTATCGGTATTAGAATCTAATACATATTTTAATCGGCGTATAATTTTCTGTCGAAATGTTTGATAAAGCTGAACTTAAGCTTTTTTAACTTTCACAATTCGCTTCAAGCGGTAATGTGATCACGAGACCAATTTCAACTTTACGGTGTCAATTTAATATCGATTCTAACTCTTAACTTCGCCGAATAACCCTTTTGGTCAAATATTTTACTTTTAAATTGATAAGAAACTCTCAGAGGTTTTTATGATCATTGAGCCATTGAATTTGATAGCCATATTACTTTTGATAAAATAGAAATTGTATCTAAAAAGGCTTTTGAAAAAAATTCATCCCCGCTTGATGTGTAGGGGAGGTCCCATATATTTTTTTTAAGATTATGTATAACATTTTGTCGGCACCATTAATAAATTGTGTATTCATGCTGAATTACAGCTTTGTAGGTCCTAATTAGTCTATGAGCACAATCGCGGACATATAGATAGACAGACAGACGAACGGACAAACCGAAACTATAAGGGTTCCTTGTTGACTACGGAGCCCTAAAAATCGACAAAACATATTGGAGAATAGGCTCAATAGGCAGTCTGGTAACCTGAACTAGCCCTTGTACTTTGCTTGACTTCTTTTAATGGAGACTTGAGGAGACTTGGCACATGCCACCAAATACTTGACACTGACTACCTAGTTGTAAAACCATTAGTGGAACCTGAAGTATATTTTGTAGCAGAAATCTATTTACTTAAGTACTCAGTCGATTATATTTAATTACAAATGAACGAAATAGTTAATCATGTAGAATATCATATGAAAAACAAAACCATATGCGGGGAAACCGCAAAAAACATAACAATTAATTGAACAAGTTGTTCTAACGTCGACGAAATGTTGAGGACTCTCGACGTTTATACGGTGCATCCCTATTTTATTCTTGTGGTAATTTGTTTGCCATTTCACACAAAACGCGCTCCTCGACGATGCTCCTTTGTTCTGTAACAATGAAAGTACTCGAATATAAACCGAGTGTCTTATCTCGCTGCCCTATTTGTCGGGGATCCCCGTTGTTAACTTTAGATGTAAGTCCCGTCATTCATTATATTTTTGCGATGCGACGCAATGGGAAGAGTTTATCAGTTAATTAATCTTGAAATTTTTGTACGCTTTGCTTTCTTTTAATTTTTATTTATTTATAGAGTTTTTTGTACAAAAACGACGATAATAATCTCATTCTTATACCTCATACTATTATATCAAAGCTTTGCTAAAAATATGCCCTGAAATGATAAAGTCTCATAATATTATGTTTGCTTTTGCACGTGATTTTACTAGCACTATCAGAGGTCCCATACCGTAATACATTTAATTTTATAAGATAGATTTGAGACAAATGTTCCAATTGTATATTATTTTAAACGTGAAATTCACTGACGATACATAATTTAAATTCAAAATTGTTTTAAGATTACAGAAATTGTAGATATAAAAAAACAATTATGAGGCAGATTTCCGAAGGGGAATGTTCTAGAAACTTGGATGTTGTGGAATGTTGTGGATAGGTATTCCGGAGTCTGAGCATTGAATTTGTGTTCTATTGATTCAGCAGTAATTTGTATAATGCGTTTCAGTCATCTTCTATAATAAATTACATTGTAAGATAATGTACATATTTTATGACCTTTTTATCATAATATCCTAAAACATCATGACGTACCTACATAATTAAGTTAAAATATAAAATTATTAAAAAAACAAACTCAATTAAATTGACCAAGTTATCAAAAGTCTGATTTTCAGTTTACAAACCACAAATGTTATTTTCAAAATTTTTGTTCGTCTTAAAATCGATATTAGTAGCTAATATTTGAGCTACATGAAATGGTAAACTTTATTAAGCTGCTGGTTTAGCTCGGTTTGAATTTTTACCGTATTCCGTAATATTTCATTTCGGGCGCACCGCGCCAGGCTGCACTGGCGTCAAGTTTGAATTTATAAAAAGGCCGTAACACACCTTCGCTATAAAGGCATTTGTGTCGAGGCCCGGAGGCATTAAAAGACATCTCGAATATGAATTATTCTTAACTGAACTCTTGACCTCGGTTAAATCTTTCCTTAGCCGTCGTAGAAGTGAGTGAACGTTTTTGCATCGAAACTATACTAGACGAGATTATTAACAAAATTATTCAATAAGGTTCTCCTCAAAATTACTACTTCACAGCAATAAATAATAAAATATCTAATCTCAAACAGCGGTCGACAACCTTTTGGCAGGCAAGGGGCATAAGGTAGCAAAACAAACTAAAGGGGGGCCCGCAGGCCTCATACTCGTATTAACCCTAGAAGCCCAATAAACCTATGCACAATGAGGGGAAATAAGTATTAATTACAAAATAACACAAACAGATACATTATAAGGGGCAATAACTACTGGCAATATTAGAAATCATTGTTTTTAACACTCACATTCACAAGACATTCGCGGGCCGCGAAGTAGAAAAAGAAGATTTTTGGTAATAGAATATTAATAGCATTGAAACTTATAATTAAACTAGCTGTCCCGGCAAACGTTGCTTTGCCATAATAATATAAAGTATCTCGCCCATATTATTTTATTGTAGTGTCTAAATATAAATAAGTATGTTCGCTATCCCGTCGCACAAACAATGGTCGCCGTCAGTCTCAGGTTGTAATAATTTACTATTATTTATTCAACAAATGCACTTATCAATATATTATAGAGTACCCAGTAGCCGATTCTCAGACCTACTGAATATGCATATAAAATTTGGTAAAAATCAGTAAAGCCGTTTCGGAGGAGTTCGCGTGGACTAACATTGTGACACGAGAATTTTATATATAAGAAGATAATTATAAGGTCGAATTTCGACCATTGGGCGACCTCTAGTTTTCTTTATACTAATTTTAAATATCTATTTTAAATAAAACATACAACAAAATAGTATGATATCAGAGTTACCAAAAAGCGAAATGAAAGCATAATATATAAAGCGGTGTAACTGGCACACTCGTACAATTACTTTATAGTGATTAATGGTAGAGTTCAGTCGAAAAAACGCGAAGAAAAATCTTTGTTGGTACATGAGTGACGGATTTGCTCATATTATAAAGTTGAAGTACAATGTTAGGAAGTTATTCGGGCTGACACTGAAATATGAAGGCAATATTTAAGCCTCTGCTACGCGATTTCACCGTCAATCCTTCCGTATGACGATCGGGCTTTCGATAGCTTTGAAAATTATTTTTGAAAACTCTTGACGCCACGTTGGAAGTTTTTAATGATTGATTTTACAATATGTGAATTAAAAAATTCACTTATTGTAAAATCAATCAATTTAATGAAAAAGTACAGTAAAGTTGATTAGATTAATATGTTTTTTTATTCGTTTATTCTAAGTCGCTTTTTAACAGCTAAGGTCGTTAGCGACTATAACAGCAATGTTTACATTTATTTACTATTATACATATTTAAATTTTAAACAAAATTAATCGTCTGCATGTATCCTTTGTCACATAAACAATATTTTATATTATTCGGTAAATTACAAGCTGATTTGTTATCCTTCACAGTCGGTTCAAATAAGTCATTTTGCATATTTTTTTGCAAGTTAAGTTTTTATTTTTGCTTAGTATTTACAATTTACGATGTAATAAACAGAAAATATAAGCAGTTCTATGTTGATAAGAAAATTTTAAACCCCAACTTTCGAAAAAAGCTTTTGATCTTTCGTTTTATTAAAATCATTATTAAACAGTATCTAAATTACTTAGCAGCATAATTGATCTAATCAGAACTTTAAAAGGGTTACTGGAAAAATTAGATAATCAATTTAAAAATTAGCTTTTCCCTGTAACTTCTGATAAGCATTTACATACTGATTGGCTTTTCTCGAGCGAACGTAACTAACGAAGTTTTTCGTAGAGCCAACGATATTTCTGAGTAGGTACTGCGAATCGAGTTCGAGTCAGGTAACACAGTAATGAACTTTTCAAATGTTCAAGATTGAAAATAGATTAATTTGTGAACTACATCAGTGAACTTCGGATTACTTTTTACATAATAGCTGAGATATTACAGAAAATAATGCTTTGCTTACATGCTTAGACAAAAAAAAAAACAAATCATACTTTTATCAACAACTTCATAAGCAAAATAATATCAGGAACGAAATGAAGCCAAGTTACCCTGGAAAAGATTCTAAGTGCTTATAATACAAGTATTTTACTATCCTTCGGAATCAATTCCGCAAAATGATAATTTTATTCATAGAGTTCGCGCTAGAATTGTATCGCTTACTTTGTCCGTGATGTGATTCCAAAATATTTCATGATAATCTGCGTGTGTGCGATTGATAATCAATTTTTCCATTTTGAATAGGAAATTGCTTTTATATTTTCCTGCCGAGTAATATTTGTAATCTACTTAGACAAAATTTATACTAAGTCCAATGTGATTTATTGATCGTTAAGCCACATTTTCACTAGGGGACATGTCGCAGAGACAAGTCGTCCGACATTTACATAGTTTCTCACTATAACACGTAGTTTGTCCCCTGCAACTTTCTCCCTCGACATACGACTTGTTTACACTAGTCAGTGGTGAAAAGTATGTCGTCAGTGACAAGTCCCGCAACCCGTAAATGTAGCTGCGACGTCGGGCGACATGTCGCGGGACACGTACAATGTACTATCAGAGAAGTTGATTCCTATGCAGATCGGGGACCTAAGTAATTTGGTTGCGTTACGTCAACGGTCAAACCCAGCCGACAGATCACAATTAACATTGGATTGATAATATATTCGACCAAATAACGTTGGTCTACCGTCTATCAACTGCATAGGAATCAATTTCCTCGATGGTACATTTCGTGTCGCGTAACTAGGTCGCGAGACAAATGTCCCCTAGTAAAAATGCGGCTTTATTACGAATACTTGAAGATAGATAATTTAGTTTATTATTAAAGTAATTATTGCTTATTAAGTCTTACACATTTTACGCTTTTTTAAGCGCTTTAATTTTTATATGCTTAATAGTTAATACTCACATACGGTTATACTCGATCGAGCAATCACGTCTGTGGGCTTTCGTCCACACATTCAGCATCACTATCGAGTAATGCATCGAGTCAAACTATCGAGTTTTACTCCAAATGGAGTCAAAATTATCGTGTGGATACTCACACGCTTGAGTGTGGCTTGAGTAAAGGCTCGCGTCGAGTAAGTTCGAAGGAAATTAGATTTATTTAATTACATCGAGCCGGCTCGATGCAAGCTTTCGAGCTGTGAGTTTCGCGGTCCACACGATAATTTTTACACGATTTGGAGAAAAACTATCGAGTAAAACCGTACGTGAGTACTTAGCTTAATAGCTAAAACAGTTTTATCAAACGAATGGCCAAAAAGCGTCAAAAAGCAGTCGGTAAAAGTTAAGTGAGGTTCTGCACCGTCTGCGCTCTGGATTATTGAATCAAGTGGTGACTCTGTTCATTACTGAATATTAATGAACGACTAAAATAATAATCGATATTTTCTGGATTTAGACTCAAGCCGAAATAGATAATATTTAAAAGTAAATCCATGTAGTTATTAACGTGAAAGCATCGTTTGATTCTTCTAAAATTGTATATCTTTGACATCTTCGAGTTTATATCGCTAAAGATAGCAACGTATAGGTTATGAGTTATGACTTATGAGTTATGATATGACACAGAAATACGTACGGTTCCCGTTACAATAAACTTTAGTAATCTGTAGTATAAATTCTAATTGTCTAGGCGTATACCTACTAGGACTATGTAACTATAAAAATACTACGAACTGTGATAAAAATAGTCTTTAAGCTTTAATTAAAAACTATGAACTTTTTATGCAGCCGTTTAAAATAGATTACAATAGTTTTGAAACTGCATTAGTCAAGACGTGATTAAAATTGACGTGATAATAGTTTGCAGCAGCTATATTCGGCATTCACTAAATTAATGCTATTAACTTCAAAACTCCTATTATAGTATTGATCTCAACTTTGTCCTGTTAGTTATAAAAAACCGGCCAAGTTCAAGTTGGACTCACCCATGAAGGGTTCCGCAGCAGCAATAAGGTTTATTTTTATGAAATGAAAAGGTTATTGATTTATTTTTATATTTCAGTTGATTTAATGAAAGTTACATTAAAGTTTACCATTTATGATGTGTAAAAAAACTACTTTCTAGCTCTCGTTTAAACCAATTCAGTGGTTGTTTTTATAGTAATGTACATCATAATATATTATTTTTAGACTTATCATGCCCCTACTTTAGTTACAGTTACTAGTACAGTTAGACAGGGGGACACAGATTTTACCACCTTGGAAGTTGAAACAGTCTCTTTCGCAAACTATTCAGGTTAGAAAAAAATTATATTAGAAACCTCAATATGATTTTTGAAGACCTACCTATATGTACCATCGAGGAAATTGATCCCTATGCATTTGAGAGACCAACGTCATTTGGTCGATCATGTCAATTCAATGTTAATTGTGATCTGTCGGTTGGGTTTGACGTAATGCGACCAAACTACGTAGGTCCCCCATCTGCATAGGAATCAACTTCTCTGATAGTACATACTACATAGATACCCCACACGCATAGGTTAGATGAAACATTTTGTTTTTGTTTCAGTTGTACCTATGGGGATCCCTAACATTTTTTGTAATTTTTCCATTTTTGTATCAAAACTCAATGCGGTTCATAGACTACATCTACTTACCAAGTTTTAATAGGATAGCTCTTATAGTTTCGGAGAAAAGTGGCTGTGACATACGGACGTATAGACAGACAGACAGACATGACGAATCTATAAGGGTTCCGTTTTTTGCCATTTGGCTACGGAACCCTAAAAAGCATATCGAAGACGTATATGGCAATAATATTAAAATTGTTTGTAGGTGTTTATAGCAAAACAAATAAATATTTTGGATTACCTATTCATTTTGTATTTCAAAATCTTAGTTACTATTATAACCTAATATAATTACGCTTTTAGAGTAATAATTTATAACCACTTTTAAAGGCAAATGCTAGATTGAGACACGACGAGTGTGGGCTTCTTCGCGTGTTTTGTTAAAGCATGAATCACGAAAACAAAATTTAAAAGCTATAATATTTTGGCTTAAAACTGTTGAGTCTCGACTCTCGAATGAGGCAAAATACACTCATAAAATATCTATACATCACTACAGATGTATAATAAAGTAATTGTAGTAAAACTCAAACAAAGAGACCCAACAAGAACCGAGTGAAGTTGATTTCTATGTAAACCAATATGACGGTCACAAACTTATTTAATACAACTGAAGCTCAACAAGAGACATATTCGGTTATATAAGTTAACAACAAGTGCCATCAGTATAAGTCTGACGTCAGATGAAAACAATATACAACGAAAAGTATGTGAGTAAAGAATGTGCTCGAGGCACCCGCCCATGAGTAATGATGCTCGTTTTTCTCCAGCTCCTTATGAACTCTAGTATATCCATGTCGAACAAAATTTTACTTCTCTGTGCTCAGTAATGAAAAGTTGGACTATTTTAATATCACCATTTCACGTGTCAAATGATAACATTGTTTAAAACAACAGACAGGTATTGAATTTCATTTACGTAACTAGGTTTATCTTGTCTTAATATTTACTGTTTTTCAGTATTTAAATTGGGTATTATATTGTCATTATAATAATAATATTTTGTATTATCATATTAGGCCCGGTCCTCCACTTGTTTTTCTATAGGAAAGCTAGTCAATAACAATAATCCTATATGTAATATTACCTACGCTTGTTGTATATACCACTTTTGCTCCTCGGTTACAATTTATTGGAAGCTTTCAAGCAATATTTGTGCACTTAGCGATACACCTCCGTATTGGGAATACATAATTGGATTGTCGTCTGGCGTTTACATTTTTGTCCGGCCGCGGCACTAAAACGCAGTCGTGGGGCTTGTTAATCCTTTTGGCGTGTAGGCTTTTATGGCGAAAAGCCTCCTATCGCTACGCGTATTTTGTATGGTTTTTGTTTGGCAAAAATGGTTGAATTATCAAGGAGCATTCTTTTTGTTTCGTAGAAATATGGTTGAATAAAAATATATTATAATATTTCACGTAACGTCATGTTTATTGCGCGATGAGTTTATATGACGTACAATTTTTTTTAAACATATAAAAGTTTAAAGTATATTTAACATTCAACAATGATGTTGTCATATTTTAATAAAACCAATAAGCGATGCTTAGAGATTTATTAAGGAGTAGTAAGTGATCAAGACTTTAAACAATTTACGGCGCTAAAGTGTACAATCGATTATACTTTGCCTCGTTGCCAACATTTCATTAAAGGTAACTAGGGCGGATTTAACTATGGATAAATTTGCTAAACTGTCTAGTTTTAAGTGTCAGAAGCGAAAGACAAGTCCTCTCACTTCAAAGACTTAATTACACTGATTTACATTTCAACGACATGGTTGGCTAGCGCGAAATTACTCTGTTGAACATTAATGGAAGAAAACTCGTGACAGCCCAGCCTATGGTTTTACTTGCATAAATGTAGGTATAATAATATATGGAGTTGTATGTTCGCTGCATGGATTACTTCACATTTTTATATAATTATGAATAAACAAACAATACTATAAATATATTAATAAAAACAAATAGAATTAAATGAGCTGAGCGCACCCACTCTGGTCCGGAAAAAATTAAAAGGACTTAAAAAGAAAACTTTTTAGAATCGACTAACCCTTAAGATTCTTAGAATCTTTTGTCTCTAAGTCCAAAGAATTTGCGACAAAAGATAGAAGCCACAGATATTTTTTATTAGAGTTCTGTTGGGCCTACCGCGAAAAACCTTGTTTTGTATTTACATTGCATTTCTTTACGTGAAAACTCTTTTAAGATCATACATATTATCAACAACGGAACCTGACATAAAAAATTCGATACGAGCCTTCGAATAATACGAATCTGAATGAGAGGAGATCTTTGTTTGGAAGCCATAAATTATGTTGTTAATTAAAATCGGTACCAGAATAATGATGGATGAATATTTTATAATGTGATTATATGAATTCACGTGCGGGTGAGGTCAACGAGGCTATAATTCGAGAAGTTTCCAATTGACATTTAATAGCTCGTACTGTTATTCAATGGAAGGGGGCCGAAAGCCCCGGGGGCGAGCATTTTGACCGTAATCAGGCTAATGGACAAACCCTGCCACGAGCGATCCACACAAGAGGTCTATTCAACTGTCACCTAAACATATAAGCGTATTGGATTCACGAAATAATTATAGAGGGGACTAATCTATGTCGGCCGTGTTTTTCCTCTTGCTCGTGTTTCCTTGTTTATAGTGTAATTAGAATGCAATTATTGTGATGTAAGGGTTAATTAGAATGTACAAATTATTTTTTTCAATGTTTTTGTGTTGCTGATTTTATAAGACGTTACAAATTTTAATTGTCTAAGCCTTTTTTTTTTCATTTACCTACTGCCTACATGTCATTTATTTAGTTTTGTGGTAACAGCAACTCTGTTACCATAAAACTGAATAAATGATCCTTTATCTGTATATTAATATTATTGATATAGCATGTAGTATCAAATGTAGGTAAATGGAATGCATCTGAGTGAATTTTGATACTCATAAAATATGAAGACTTCTTTGTAAGTATACTAGGTACCGAGAATACATAATGTGCCTAATTAAGTCGTTTATAGTTCGTGCTACAAAACATTGGTTCTACTTTATTATTTTGTTATTACCCATAAAGTTTGTATTTCATTAATTTTACAGTTTCCTCCGGCGGAACCTGTGAACTTCATGCCACGCTCTAACTTTTCAATTTCTCGCTTTTCTCGCTTAATCTCATAATGTTGTTTTTTTATGTTTCGCTTAAGCTATTAAATTTTTTACTAATAAAACATAATATATGTACTTGGTTAGCACTTTTACATGTTCTATAATATGAAACTGGGAATGCTAAATAATGATCGTCTATAAAGCAGTTATATTATAGCTGCTTTAAAGACGATTATTATTTAGCATTTACGTTTTGGAACTTTAGTAGAAACCATTATATATCTCTACATAGTACGTATATAAGACAAAGTTGCTTTCTCTGTACCTATATTATTGTCCCTTTGTATGCTTTAAATATATTTAAAACCCTTTGTATGCTTAGATCTATATGGCCCTTTGGCCTTTACAGCATATGATTTAAATTAACTTTTTCGAAGATACTACAGAAATCGGCCAAGTGTGAGTCAGACTCGCGCACGAAGGGTTCCGTACTGTTATAGAGCGAAAGTATAAAAAAGCTTTAAAAACCTTTATTTTTTATTTTATTTTAATTTTATTATTAAATAATAAAGTACACATAATATAATTCAGGATTTCGTGGAAATTTCAAGTATCTACAATCTACATGTTTCCATTATGGATTAGAGCCAAAAAAGGCCAAAAAAATCACGTTTGTTGTATGGGAGCCCTCCTTAAATATGAACTTTTTATTATGTTTGTTTTTAGTATTTGTTGTTATAGCGGCACTAGAAATTCATAATCTGTGACAATTTCAGAGGTCTATCTAAAACGGTTCTTGAGATACAGCCTGGAGACAGACAGACAGACGGACATCCATCGAAGTCTCAGTAATAGGGACCCTATTACTGAGACTTCGATGTCTGTCCGTCTGTCTGTCTGTACCCTTTGGGTTAGGAACCCTAATAATAGCACTCTAAACCCGTGCGAAGCCGGGGCGCGTGGCTAGTAATATCTATATTTCAATGTTTTTCTTAGAGCCTATCTAACAAATTAGAATCGTTTAAAACGTTTTGACAACCCTATTTTAGATGATATCATGGTACATCCGTACCTTGCGGTATTAAAAAAAATAAATGATAACAGAATGTGTTTCTGACATCCCTATCTTGGAGGTGGGCTGTGTCAGTACAAACGACGTGGTCGAGGAGATAAGAGCGTCCGTGTAAGTGCTGCCATTGTTGCCGTGAACAATAACCCGATGGCATTATCTACGGCGACCGGAACGTCTAATGGATGTAGAACCCTTCCAAAACATTATGCGTAATTGTTTTAATTTTCTCCCGCCAGTACTTTCGTGTACCCTTTTTAGTGGCGTTTAAAACAATATAGAAACAAAACCATCGGAGTGGAAATTAGACGGCGCATTAGTTTGAATTGTACCCATCGTGAATGGCCGGGTTAGAGTTCAAAATGTAACAAAAACTTAGTGTTTCAGTAACTTAGAGCGTTTAAGTTCCTATGAATGTTTATTGTTTTATTGTTATCAAAGTAACCAGCTCATGTCCAGGCCTATAACCAAATTGCATTCATCAGTTTTGATAGCGAAGTTAGATATTATATCAAAAATATATGGAATTTCATATAACGCATTGTGATGCCAGGCGTTTTGTCAAATCCCATACATAATATAGACAAGCATTTCCTAAAGTGGGCTAAAATAACGCCCCCTTGTGGGCGCTGAAGGTCTGAAGGGGAGTGGTGTGGAACCGAGAAAAAAAATGGGGGCGTTGTGTCTCGCTTGGGGGGATTTATTTCATCAGGGTGCATTTTGAATTGAAATAATGGGGGCGCTAAAATATAATTTGTTCTTAAAGTGGGCGGTTGACAAAATAAGTTTGGGGACCTCTGATATAGACGATAATAATATATTTGATATCGAAACCGGTTAATTTATTCTGACTAAGCATTTTGTTAATTATTTTAGGTCGAGCTTTTCAAGTTTTTCTAAAACACAATGTTCACGTTTCACAGTGCATACCAAAGTGAAATTGGAGATTGATGGACACGATTAACAAGAATTCTTTTACAAAAGTATTTATTGAAAAACTAACACAGCTTACAACTTTTCACACGGCGGGAAAGAGAAGAAATTCAGCGGGAAACAAATGACATTACAAATGACAAGTGACAGGTTTGTTTTTTTACAGTTCTTATTAAGAAGCCAAGAATAAAATTTATCTTTAACACTCCCACTAAATTTTATATTAACAAGTTCCGCCTGCCTGCCAAAAATTTATAATAAAGACTAACTATTATTATACAATATTTCATCTCTCAAATGCTCAAATTTAACAGTAGGCAGAGCTTTTGTTAAAATATCAGCCATTTGCTCAGAACTTTGTACATATTGAACATCAATTAACTTTTGCTGTACTTTCTCTCTGATAAAATTAAATTTCACATCAATGTGTTTAGTTTTTTTATGATACACAGGATTATAGATTAATTTAATTGTACTCTGGTTATCAATACATAAACAAGTACAGTTCTGTTTAATATCAATATCTTTGAAAAATTGTTTTAACCACAGTAAATTTTTGGCAGCTTCACATCCTGCCATAAATTCAGCCTCAGTTGTCGATAGGGCAATACAAGATTGTTTCTGACTTGCCCAAGATATAGGGCCACCATTTAGCATAAAAATATAACCTGTAGTTGATTTCCTTGTATCTAAATCCCCAGCAAAATCTGAGTCTGAATATCCAATTAAATCTACATGGCCTTGGTATTTTATACATATATCTTTTGTTTTAATAAGGTACCTAATAATCCTCTTAAGCTGAGTAATATGTTGCAGACCTGGATTATTGACATATCTACTTAAAAGATTGACAGCAAATGCAATATCTGGCCTAGATGCCATAGATAAAAACAATAATGACCCAATGGCCTCTCTATAAGGAAAATTACACTGCATACTATCTACATTTTTGGTAATTTGGACATTTACATCAATAGGTGTACTACATGGGTGAGCTGTACTCAGATTGAATTTATTTATAATCTGGTCTATATACTGCCTTTGACTAATACATATTGAATTTTTAGTTTTAATAATTTCTAAACCAACAAACCGGCTTAGTTCTAACTCTTTTATATTAAATTCACGTTTTAAGTAACTAATAATATAGTCTAACACTTTTCTAGACTGAGACATAATTAAGGCATCATCTACATATAGAATCAACAAAGCCTTATTACCATGAAAGTTACCTACAAACACACAGTTGTCAGCTTGTGACTGAATAAAGCCAAACTTAACTAAAAAATCAGTAAATTTTCTATTCCAGCAACGGGATGCCTGTTTTAAGCCGTAAAGGGATTTGTTAAGTTTACACACAGTATTTTTAGGTGCATCAACTCCATCTGGAATTTCCATGAATATATCCTCTTCCAGCTCTCCATATAAGAAGGCCGTTTTGACGTCTAGCTGTATTATCTCCCAGTTATATTCTGCAGAGACTGATAACAATATCCTTATCGACTCATATCTTGTAGTAGGAGAAAAAATCTCACTATAGTCTATTCCTTCTATTTGTGTAAAACCGCGGGCACACAGTCTGGCTTTATATCTATCAACATCACCATTCTGCTTTCTTTTAATGTTAAAAACCCATTTTGAGGTAATGGTTCTCTGATTTCGTTTTTCAACATAACTCAATGTATTGTTAGAGTTATGAGCATCCAACTCTTCTTTTATAGCATCAAGCCATAATGACCTTTCCTTGCTATTTAGGGCTTCATCATAAGTTGCTGGCACATCAAACTCCATTAAATTTGCCTCAAATGTCCTTTGTCTCCGTGGTCGAGTATTCACATAAGAATCAAATGAATCAGAATAATAATTATCCGTTGATGGTTGATATGTCTCATCTTGTTCATCGACAGCAGTATGTGTGCTCTCATCACTATGATCTGAAGTAATATGCTCATTACTCACATCCCTCTCTGCGTTATCTGTCTCCTCTTCATCATCATCATAAATTAAAATTTCAGTTTTATTCCCTTTTACTTCAATACTTTTCTGTTCATTGAATATAACATTCCTGGATACTGTTATTCTTTTTGTGTTTGGATCATACATTTTATAGTTAGTATTATCATAGCCTACTAGCATCATTTTGCGGCTTTTAGAATCCAGTTTACTTCTTAATTGATTGGGAACATGAACAAACCCCTCGCAACCAAAGACTCGAACATGGTCCAGGCTTGGTTTCGTACCACACCATAACTCCATAGGTGTAATATTAGGTGTCTGGCTAGAAGATGTGCGGTTTAATAAATAAACTGCACAGTTAACAGCTTCTGCCCATAGGTTAAGTGGTACATCACGGGAATAAAGCATGGAGCGAGCACTTTCCATTATTGTCCTGATTTCCCTCTCTGCACGGCCATTTTGTTCAGGGGTGTATGGTGCTGTGAGTTCATGGGAAATACCCTCACGTTCTAGGTATTCTTCGAAAACTTTACTCGTATATTCTCCACCATTGTCAGTATGTAAAATACGCACACCATGTGAGAAAAGATTTTTAATTTTTGTATTAAATTTTTTAAAATAGTCTAACACATCAGACTTATTCTTCAAAAAATACACATGCCTAAAACTTGTTGCAGCATCTTTGAAAATAACAAAATATTTCATACCTTGTACTGATGATATATTGATAGGTCCACAGACATCGCTATAAACAATATCACCTGGCTGTAGTGGTTGCCGCGATGATTTTTGAAATGGTCGACGGGCATGCTTTCCATAAGCACAACCCTCACACACAAATTTTTCACTGTCTGATAAGTCCACACCAGTTATAACATTGTTTTTGCACATTTTCTGAATTTCTTTGATATTTAAGTGTCCCAAACGTTCATGCCATGTTTTAAGATCCAATTTTTGCACAACATTGCAGACTGGATTTTGAATCGTTTTCACTTTTAACTTATATAAATTGTTACTTTGTAAATAAGCACACATTACTACATCATTGCCCTTGTAAATCAAGGCTTGAGTGTTTTTCTTCACAATGCTATAACCTTGTCGAGAAACTGCTCCTTCAGAAAACAGATTTCTTCTTAGTTTAGGTACATAGAGAACATTTTTTAGGATACTTGTCTCCCACTGTCCATTTACACACTTATTAATCAAAACAGTTCCTTGTCCAACAACATCTATATCTTCTTGGTTTCCTAATTTCAGTGTGGGTCCTGTATATTGATACATTTCAGAAAAGTTTTCTCGTTTAAAAGACATATGAGCTGAGGCACCGCTGTCTAAAATCCAGCTGCTTCCGTCGTCATCATCCTGCCATTCAGTGCTTTCTATGTTAAAGGCCAACATATTCTTCTCTTTTTTATTTTGTTTAGGTGCACGACAGTCTTTTGCATAATGGCCTCTTTTCCCACAATTATAGCAAACAAAACGATGATTTACTATTTCTTTTGATTCTCTCTTTGTTTCTGACAATGCAACATTTTTTTTCTTTGCACTTTGTTTGGCTACAACTAAAGCTGTCTCATTGTCTTCTTCCACACTAAAACTAGCCTCCTCATCTAATAGCCGTGCTGTCAAATTGATCACAGTTTGTTTACTTGAATCAAGTGACATCCAAGCCTGACGGAGAGATCTATACTTGAGAGGCAGTGTGCTTAATATTTTGGTAATGATAGCAGTATCACTGATATCCTCTCCATTCTCTTTTAATTGCTTAGCCAAACTCTCGATTTTGGCTATATGCTGAGCCATACTGTCACCCAGAACCATTCTGTATTGATAAAAACGTTCATGTAGTAACATTTTATTCATTTCTGATTTTTGTTCATAAATGGACTCAAGTTTGGTCATGACCTCTAGTGCTGTCTCGCAATTCTCAATTAGCGCAACCTGTTTTAAATCCATGGCCGATGTAATTATGAACATCGCCATTCCGTCATCCTTATTCCACTGATGTGGGTTCGTCTCAGGTTTGGGCTTATTAATGTCCAATCCTTTTGCACGTAGGGCACACTTTATCTGAAATTTCCATTGTTTGAAATTAAAACCCTCGAACTTATCAAGATTCATAGTTTTTCCAAACTCCATTCTTCCGTATGAAGAGCACGACGACGCCGTCTTGACTTTTGACTAATTGCCTTATAACACGTTTTGTTTTGTATTCTGCTCTTTGTTAATCTTTTACACGTAACTGGGCCCATAACCAATTGGAGATTGATGGACACGATTAACAAGAATTCTTTTACAAAAGTATTTATTGAAAAACTAACACAGCTTACAACTTTTCACACGGCGGGAAAGAGAAGAAATTCAGCGGGAAACAAATGACATTACAAATGACAAGTGACAGGTTTGTTTTTTTACAGTTCTTATTAAGAAGCCAAGAATAAAATTTATCTTTAACAAGTGATGCGTTATAATGTTTATGTTACGTGTCAATATGTTTTCATTAACTAAACATAACAGTGATGATAAAATATTAATTCAATTCACAAAATGTGACGGGAATGGCAAATGTTCTGAATTCTAATAATAGACCGGTTTAGAGGCAACCACCACATTGTGGCTTGTGTGGTTTTATTATAATACGGCCTTACAATACGTCCATTTCTAATATTAAATACACGCTTTTGCTCACGGCATTGAAATTGTCTTATAATAGTTTTTCTGTAATTTAAATAATTATTTTAAATTAAGTAAGTATTATTGCATTGACAAATATCTAAACACGATTAATGCAATTTTTAAATAATATTTACATTTACGTTACTCGTATATTATCAGATTAAAAAATTTGGTAATTGCAGTGTCATAATAATAATATGACTATTGTCTATTACTGTCTCGTATTAGACACTACGAGAAGGTTAAAATAAGTTAAGTTATCTGCGTGATAATATTAGGGCCTACTTAAGGATCATTAAAATTAAGGTTTTTGCATCCAAGAACACAAAGAATCTCAGGGAAATCCTATAAAGTATCAAATATTTTCCTCAATATCAAATTCTTCGAGCGAATTTTTCAAAGGTTCTTTAAATAAGTTCCAATTAACCCTTTAAAAGCTTCTAAGTGGAACGGCTTTCCGTTTGGGACCAACGATTTTAATTTACGTGGGGTGGGAGCGGGGTCAAACACTGTTGTCCCTTTGTTTGCTTTTATAATAACTAAACACAATTTCTATCTGTTTACCTTTTTTCGGAAACAATGGTCAGAAATTGGTACGAAATGTAATGACTTATGAGTTTAACCAAATCGCTGGATACACAAGAATAATTTTATGACATTTGCCTGACTTTATTGTTGGTCAATAATAATTAATAATGCTAATATTTTAGTATTATTAATTATTATTGACCAACAATAAAGTCAGTCAGAAACGAAGCGAGCCGATAACACCTATGTCACTAATGATAGCAAAATACTATGTAAAGATTCGTCTGTAAGTACATAAGGACTGCGTCTACAACAATATGTCCACTGCCCTACTGGACAGTGGACATATTGTAATGTTTTCCTTTACGCAAAATGCTTACTGACTAATAATAAGTGAAATATTACAAATAAAAAAATATTAAATAATATGCCAAAAACATGTGAATGAAATTAATTAATATGATGGATTACATAACGCGTTAGCTGGTTTATACCTGACCGCCATTTTCATTTTCATAATGGCCGCCAAATTGGATTAAACGAGTGTCTGCAGAGGATCGTTAAATTTAAGTATATCTTCGTAGATTATCACACCTGAAATATAGTATTATCGTAGCCGTAATGACATCAAATATACACATAACATTATTGCACAAATTCGTTTTTAAGTAAACAATTTTTCAATAACATAACTAAAGAAGCGCTTACATGAGCAATAATTACGGCAATAATTGCTCGGCGACAGTAGTGGAGCTATATCTGGAGCAATTAGTGGAGCAATATGGAGCAATTTATTTCATATCGCTCAGTGTCATATCACTCAAATATTCCATAGCCACATCACTCAATATTATATTGCGCAATATTGCTGCTTGTTGCCACAAATTGCTTGATGTAGCCGTGACGTCAAAAAAATCGGTCCCCCAGTTCGTGAGATTAGAGCGAGCAAACAGACAACTTCAATTTTAAAATAAAATTCGTAATATTATATCGATGCCCGATGGTCATGTCAGTATCAGACTACCATAGAATATTTTGTGGAATTTTAACTAAATAAAAGTGACTTGTAATTTCCATTTATTATGTCGGTTTTTTAAATCATGATGCAATGTATTCATTCCACAAATCAATATCCATCCATAATCAAAATCCATGATAGGAAGGGACAATTTTATTAGTATAATACCATCATATTGGTAGTAATAGCTTTATTGACGCGAAATAAAGAAACAAGCTGTATTTATGGGCTAATACCTGCAAGCTAAAAGCTGTCGCCGTAAACTATGACCCCTATATAATCGCGTTTGTTCGCTTATTTGCCCCTCCTAACAAGATATTGGACTTTCTTTTCCGGCTCACGTGTTACTTTATTTTATTTCAAGGGTTAGAATACACTATCAAGTTTAGTGTTTTCCATTCGGGTCTCGTTGTTTAAGTAAATACGTTCGGAACGACGGACGCTAACGTATGGCTATATATATAGCTATGTTTAGAGATTTTGTTACTTTTAACTCAATAAAAGTGTTACATGTGGTAATAGTAAATAAATCAATTAAAAGTAAAGCAAAGCTATTGTATTGCTTGCACTTAAGCGTGTGGGTAAAATGTTGAGTTGTGAATAATATTAGCCTATACCTACATAAAAATTTATTTCTGATGTATCTTAACTTGCTGTGACTTAATTTTAAAGTCAAACAATATCCATAGGTTAAAGGCCACATTTTCGGTCTTGCAATGCAGCATTTGGTAAAACTAATTCAATATTTTATTTTATGTCAGGAAGACGAACAGCTCTCAATAAAAACAGTAAATAACTTATACTAGATAATAAGAAGCCAATTACAGGTCCTCACAAATAAATATTAACTAAGTGTAAATTACAATGTGTAAAGTGAGACTAAGAAGTCACATGAAATTATCTGTCATAAGTAACAAACATCAAATAAAGCCCGTCACAGACCTAGCTATAATATATTTTAATATGTTTATAGCTAGGCATATTAATATATATTTTCTATACTAATTTTCGCGTGACCACACACTCAGCTATAATATATATTTCTGTGACATGTGGATTTAGTATAGATGCCTTGCTATAAATATATTAATATACATTATAGCTAAGTCTGTGACGGGCTTAAAGCCTTAAATATATAAGTGACAGTTGTATAAACAAACATCTGGAGCAAGTATTCATAAAGCAGTTGCTTGGCTGTCACAATGCTAGATGAGAACAGGTCTAAGTCTACAGATTTAGAAATATTATTAAAGTTTATTAGCTGCGCGCAAAATAAACGAATTCTTACGGTAGTTTGTCGAAAGTCGAAACTGATGGTACAAATATAGGGGGGCTAAATTAAATGATTCTAGAGGGTATATCATAATATTCACATGTTAAGTACCTCCTAAAAGTTTTCTATTTTAATTGTGATCGGTAAAAAAACAAAAGAAGAAAAAAGTTTGCAATACATTTTTATATTTCTACAATTTCAAATCCGAAAAAAATATTTTATCCTTTTCAAACCAAACCTCATTGTAACCGCCTCTCAATTTCTTTTTATAGCAAAAATCCTCTTAGAAAGTATTAAAAGTGTATGAATTGTCAACTTGTAACAAACCGAACTCCCGAATTATAGGTAGCTCAGCAAACAACTAAGGATTTTAGTTTTAATTGCCAAAACTTTTAATGGCTCGTTCTGATTTGTTTTAAACCTACAGACAGACGAAACTACAAAAAAAGTTTTTGAATTTAAAATATATAAAAGCACTTTAGTAGCTATATTTATTCCTTACTACAGTCACAGAATATAATATATTACTTGTACCAACTACAGTTTTGTATTGCAGAAAATCGTTTGAGGGGTCCATATACTAACTACAAGAAATAATTACAATTTCCCTTTATCCAGCCGTCCGTTGCCTTGTAATTAATGTTTTACATATTATTTATTTTCTTACGTTACTTTGAAACCTCATCTGAACACTTTTTTTAACTGTATAATAATTATAAGAGTACGTAGATTATTTACAACATTTTGTGGCTTTTCAAGGTATTTCCGATAGCAATTAGGTACATTTATAACATTATTAGACCTCTAGCGTGTACAGTGTATAATTTCGTGGTTCGATTAGGGTCGACAAGTCTACGCCCCTGTCGCCTCGGATGATGAATGGTTTATAATATTCATATAAATTAGTTTCTGCATATTACAGTTTCCATTTGTTTATATTGGACTTTCACTCGCAATATACACCATACTAATATTATAAATGCGAAAGTGTGTCTGTCTGTCCGTCATTTTTCTGCCTGTTACCTCTTCACGCCCAAATCGCAGTCCACAGAGACCGAGACACTGTGAGTCCCAGAAAAGGACTACTACTAGTTAGGAGGATACTTTTTATCCCGAAAAGATGTATGGTTCCCGCGTCATAAATTGATTTTTGCGTATCGGAGTTGCAGGTGTCATTTAGTATTAAACTAACTTTGTTGCATGAACGGAGCTTGCATGTATTGCATCAGGTGAGTCAGGTGTTGTACTGTATATATTTTAAATTGTAATTTTCCATCTTTTTAGTAGAATATGGCCCCGTGCGAGTTTCTTACGCCGGTTCTTATCGCCGGGTTAGTTAGCGAACCAGTGGTAGGCACCGTAGTATCGACGTTCGGAAATATTTTTGTAAAAAAATTACTCCGAATAAAAATATTTTGATTTGATTTGTAATTTTATAAAAAATCAGTGTCGGCGTTTCACGCGTTCGGGCATTCGAGTAACATATTTTATCAGATGATAATAAATAATAATTAAAAGATACTTTGTTGTATTTTTTATGAAATAGCCTAAGGCTGGAGGTTATAAGTTAGTTTAAGATGTGTATTGTATCCATAAACAACTCGTGTCTTCATTAGAAAATTGATGCAAAGGCGTTAACATAGGTACAGCGGGATGATAAAAAATACGCTTATAATAATTATTATATTCATAAATATACGATTGCATAATTTTATTCAATAATACATATTCGAAATGAACGTAAGCCTGCCGAACAATCGCGTTAATTAGTACATGTTGGCTAAATAACTTGTTCATTACTTGTTTTGTCTAATTGTGTTTCATGTCCCTTTAATATGCATGTTAACAATCTAATTGTCATTTCCAACTTTTACACTAAATTATATTGTGGCGGTGGATAATTAGCGCCACATTCCTCCATCGCGATATCGAAGTTTTCTAAGTGCATCGGTATACATACGACAGCTGAAATCAATCACGAGGGCTCCGGCCTGACCGAGCATAACACCTCGCTCGGTCGGAAGATCTTCCTCTGTGGCCTTCACGCATATTCCCTCATTGGTGACCCTCGACAGAACGCCTCCTTCATCATCATCACTCTCCGCGCCTCAGCATCGCCCCATTGGGTTGTTAGCACGAAGCATCGGCCCGCACGGCAGCACTCCGAGTCACTTTTGCCCGTGCTGCGTGCAGCAGCAGCATCACAGTTCCGACTCACTGGGACTTCACTGCAACAGTTCCGACTCACTGGAACTTTCTGGCACAAGACTCAAGCGACAATACTTAAAGATTCGACCTCCGGTCTTCGAGGGGGACTGATGTGGCGGTACCCATAATTAGCGTCACATTCTTTCATCGCGCTATGGAAGTTTTGTAAGTGCGTCGGTTTATATGATACGACAGCTGAAATCAATCACATGGGCTTCAGCCTGACCGAGCATAACACCTCGCTCGGTCGGAAGATCTTCCTCTGTGGCCTCCACGCATATTCCCCACTATATAATATTTTCTAAATGTTTACGTGAAACAACAGTTTCTAAAGTTCTTAACCATTTAAAATTAAGAAAAAATATTTTTTTCTTGAATTCATTTGGAACTACTTTTTTCAGAATTTCATAAGTTTATTGACTTAATTGTCGGTTCAGGAACTCTAACTTGGAGTACTAAGAACGGGCGTATAAAACTTATGAAGTCACATTTTAGCAAAAAAAAAAATAGATTTTTAAAAGAAATATTATAACTTTATCTTAGATATGATTCATGAGCAACGAATACTCATAAAACTTAATTATTATTTTATAAAAAAGTAGAATGTAGATCACCCGGTGAACAACGTATCACTTCCGTCCTAAACCTAATATAAATCATACCTGGACTTCTACGAATAATTCAGGATTATAATTAGCCAAATCGGTCTACCCATTCTCGAGTTTTAGCGAGACTAACAAAATTCAAAACTCATTATGTTTTGATAGATCTAAAAACAAAAGTTAAGTACCTCAATTAAATTACATAGGTCGATAAAAAATTACTTTTTTCTTGTGCCTGTTACCTAATTATTATCCGATTGTGCATTGAAAATTAACCAGAAACACAAATTTCAAAAATGAAAGTTTGCTTTTATAGTCCAGGCGATTCTTCGAGACTAACTCTCGCCGTAACTAATAAAAAGGAGTTTCGGTTCGTATTAGAGTTGAAAGGGGAAGTGTGTCACTGGCACTCACTGTGCGTATTCAATTTTTAGAGAAATTTTGTATTTTGTGTACTTAAACTTAAAGCGTAAAAATATCTGAAAAAATGTGTAAAATGGCCGTGAAAAGTTTTTGCTACATTTTCGGAAAATTTATTGAAGTAAGAGCTAAAAAGTTACTCGCATCAACAAATAATAGCATTAATCAAGCCTTCAAAATATATTTTAAACTTCCTATTAAAATATGGGCCCACATATCTCACGTACTTACTAAAGATGCACGCTACAAGCTATGTTTGGAGTGTGCCACCTAAATACAAAAAATATCAATTTTTAAACCTAATTTCTATAATATTTCCTTCTTAGTGAATGTAAATAATGAATAATGATATAAATGCAATAAATAAATAATATTCTATTAATACCAAAGTAAGAGAAATAAAATACAAGCGGCACCTGCCTATTCAACAAAATATAGTAGAAAAGTTTTTGCTACATTTGCAAAGAATTTATTGAAATGAGAGTTAAAAAGATAGTAGCATCAACAAAATAAAGACTTTGTCAAGCCTATGAAATAATTTTAAAATTTCTATTTAATACTAGAAAATAAATAGGAGTGTCACATATATATATACCGGAGCACACAGCAAGCTGCGTTTAGGGTATGCTCACTCAGATACAAAAAAATATTGATTTTTAAATGTAAATTACGTATTTTTTCCATTTTAATTCTATTTTTGGAATATAAGCAACGATATAAATAAGAAAATTAATCATATATTTTATTATTTTAATCCATAACTGAAAGAAGAAAATTCAGGTTTTCTTCAAAATTTGAAATTTCAAAAGCTCTCTATTTCTATAAAAGCAAACTTTTTGAGTTAAAATCACTGATTCTATAATTAATTAGGTGTAATACATCCAAACGGGGTGCACAGAACTCAGGCTCAAAAATCGTGTCGACTAGTGTTATCTGTTTGACGTATTTTATTTTCTAATTGTATTTGGTTTTGCTATCTGATTTTCCCACACGTATAATATCATGTCTTAATAACGCATACGTTATTGGTAGAGTTTCAAGATTAAGTCGTCCAACTTTACGACATCGCTGGAGTCTTTTAATATCACGAAACATGTTGCAGCGCACTGTGACAGAGCATATTGCTTTATCATATCCCATATCTAGAGCCCTCGCGCATTTTTATTATATTTAAAATTACATACGCCATGTTCAAATCGAAGGTTATGAGATGCAAGTAGATTTTAGTGTACGTGAGAAATGTAATTACCTATTATATTGTTTATTAGGAATTAAAAGATTTAGTTGAGATCAAAATATAATAATAAAATTGTGATTTGTGGCCATTGTTTTGTTAGTTACAAGAATTACTTTTTACGTAGGTTTACGAGTGTTATTTTATTTTAAGTTATTATTCGGGATGAATACTATTTCAAGGCGTTTTCCGGCGTCCAAAGTAAAGAATCTTGATTTCTTCATAGATATTCAATTACCTATGATACATCACGTGGCACAATAATAATCACCGAACAAATTAACGAAGGAAAACTCCACAAACCGAAGTTAAGAAGCTGTTAACTATTAGTTAAGGGCGAGGAAAGGATAATTCGCCAACAGTATCGCCCGCGCCGGCTCGTTGCGTGACTGGTCGGGATTTATGAGTTAATAGTCGAGTCCGCTAAGCAGGCCTTAGATAAGGTGCTTCTAAGTGATTGTCGGCGCTCGCAACAAACGTAATTACTCCAAACTACTATCTCCCCCGAACGCACGCTATATCCTTCATCGGTTTAGTCGAATTTCAGCTAATTGTTTGCATAATAACGATTAGAACTAATCGCTCTTTGAAGTTTGTTGATTGCTTTTGCGTTCTTAGCGGTGGATTCTATTAAATGTTTTGTCAATTTGGCCAAGCTCCGTAATAAGATAAGCAGTGATAAATATGTTTCTTTTGACCTAGCGACTAATCAACTCGTCTGTTGCCAAAACTTTCCTTTACATAAAGGAAGCCTTAAAGCAACCGAGTTACTAATAAATAGATAGATAAAACTTCAAAGTTTTTAGTTAAACCTATTAAAACAAAACAAATAACAATAGCGGAGCCGTATCAGTGTCATATTATATTGGGTTAGTAAAAAACCCGAAACGAGATAAAATTTATTTGCACGTGACAAACCATCAATTGGTTTTGACCGCAAATTGTAAAAGCGATTACGCGCTGACAAAATTAATTGAACGTAACGGTACAGTTTTATTTTAATTTATTTTATCCGACCGTCCATCTTTGAGCCCGCTCCGATATATTTTGTAAGCGCCGCGGAGCCCCAAAGATAAAAGTTTCCCGCTATAGAAGCCATCCATCATTTTATTTTTGTCGTTTCACGAAATTACTACGAATCTTTTCAATTGACTTTCATTTGCAGATTAATTTGTGGTACACGCAAATTTCATATTGAATATTTTATCACAATCGAATATTGCGGGAGCACGTGTAAGGTATTAAAGAAAATTCCTATGAAGTAAAAACACATTTGCGGGGTTGAAATATAGAGTATTCGTTCGCTTCAACAAAAATTATAGTTTATGAAGTTTGAAACTGCACTAATTACAAAGTTTCATAGATTTCCAGCGGGTCTTATTTCTCTTACTTCGGAATGAACAATTGTGTGCAAATTAGCTACGGCATGGCGAACTTGGACACCGCATCCGGTCCGAGATACACGACTCTATCGACTACTACTTTTTGTTTTATATTATTTTATTCCTTAAGTTAGTAATAATTAATATTATTCGATTAAGAACTACATAATTAAATATAACGAAAAGATAGTAAACAATTACGTTTATAAGTACATTAGTTTTTAATTTTTTTCATGAAGGTGTACATATTTGTGAAATATTAAACTATCCAGTTTTCTTCGCCGTAATGTTTATTTATTAACAGATCAATTACAATAACAATGAAATATATGAAAATAGTTATTGATCTTTTAAAATATAATTTGGTATTATTATTAGTTTAGTTTCAATGCACTTGAAAGCAAAATCTTTGTGATTTCAGTGCATTCAGGCAAAAGGCATTTTGCGCAAAATGTTTTGACTTTTTAATTCAATTTTTTTGAAAATATTCCACATCTTGCTTGTTTCTGTAATTTTATTGGGGGTTGGCCACAAACAGTTTTTTGGTTCATATTTAGGATGTGACGTAAAGTAGCTTCTAATTCGCGCTTCAAATATATACTAAAGTGACCCTTCATTTACGGAACCTATGACTAAACATAACTGTTTTTACCTCGCAACACATAATTTTTTAATTAGGAAAGCGGAAAAACATCATCGTCAGTAATTTTTTCCATTTCAGATAGAATCCTTCTCCTCCAAATGCACCAAAATGCTATTTTCATATTAGGAGATGCTGCTATCTTCCGAACAACTCTTATCATGTAAGCTATCATTAATAGTCACTTTTAAGTAGTTATGAACACATCCGAAATTGGAGCCATTTCTAACTTAAAATGAAATATTTGTTTCAAAATAGCGAGGAAAAATTACTAACGTGAAAGGCAACAGGGGTGACGGGCCACCCCAAAGGTGTTAACAAAAACAAAAACTTACAACAAAACATCGACGCGTGCAACTGATCAGAATCACTCAAATTAGAGAATAGATCGAGTGTTAGAAATAGATAAAATCATGGTTAACTAGATGCTGATACATTTCTCGAGTGTTGGGGTGACGCGTCATCCCTGTTGCCTTCCGAAGGATATTTTATCTTGGTCAGTTCAGTGATTTGTAATAAGTATTCTGTAATAAATACTTGCCTACCTATTTATTTAGTATATAAAGACACATTAACATCTGCACAACATTGCACACGTTTGTAATTATGTGTATTGATCAGAAGTCGGACCTGCTGTCATTCAGAGCATGACAATAATTATGGTGCTTATAATTTTCAATTGAAACGCAGTTCTTTGCCTGCAGCGCTACTCCTCATTATAGTGAGTGGTTGTGATGCAATACAATAACCTCATCGATACTGCTCTTAACCCATTAACCGCCAAAATGAAACCAATAGTATTTTTTTAACAAAACTTGAATTTATCTGCAGTTTATATGTTAAATAAATGAAAAATTAAAGAAAAATTAAAAAAAAATCCTCCCCTTTAGTGGGGTGTACTCAGATAGGTACAACGGCGTGTTATGTGGTACTTAAGTGTGATTTAGAATTATTTTTTTTGATACATACTTTTTTATTAATTTTTTTGCACTAACAACGAACTCCTGCATGATGTTTTACATTTTGACACTATTTATTACATTTTTGGGGTAGTGATCGATACTATTTTCAGGTAAACTAGAGACTGATGAGGAGGATAACCTCGTTTTTTATTATATATTTTCTGACACACGTAAAATGTTACGATGTTTCGTCGAAAGAGAATATAATCCATGCTATCATCAAGAGTCATAAGTGGTCAATGCAAACGCTAATCATTACCAATCACAAAAGAAAAGACATAATTCTATTATCTATACATATAATAAAATCGTAGGAAAGTCAATTCTGTACATTGAATATTTTTGAAAAAATAATACTTGGGACGTGATCTACAATCGATATGGAAGCCAAAAATATAGTTTTTATAATTTTTGTCCGTTTGTCTGTTTGTCTGTTTATCTGTTTATCTGTTTGTCTGTTTGTCTGTTTGTCTGTATGTATGTCCGGGATAAACTCAGAAAGTACTGGATGGATTAACTTCAAATTTTACCCCCCCCCCCCCCCCCCTCCCACTCTTCCTTCTCATGACACGTCTTATTTCTGCTCTTTAAGAACAAAGTAAGTCATCTATCTATCTATATCTATACATATATCTTCTATACATATAATAAAATCGTAGAAAAGTCAATTCTGTACATTGAATATTTTTGAAAAATAATACTTGGGACGTGATCTACTATGCTAACGCGGACGAAGTCGCGGGCACCAGCTAGTTATGTAAATAAAATCCATCATCATCTTTACCCCAAGAGGTGATTTGCGTTCCGTCTTTTCTCATAATTAGTAGTGGTATCTGTAACTGAAGCTACTAAATTTTCGTTCTTGATATCCACTAATAGGTATAAGAAGTAAAAAGTATCCAGGGTTATTTGAGGAGTCATATTTTTTACTTACGAAGGAGTGTCTATATTAGCTTATGTTACCATATCACTTTGCAAATGACAATTTTGTAGATATTATAATATCTATTCTAGTTGATACTAGCTTCATTTTTACTTACAAGATAGAATCCTCTTACAAGGTTTAGCTACTGTCAAATCTTTTAGCTGCTATTTTACCTGCGTTTTTCTGTCTACAACGTCTGTAATTTCAGGACACAGAAATGTATAAGAGAACGGACATTTTCACTATGTTATGACTTTTCTGAATGTAAGTACATGATATTTTTATTTACAAAAGGAGTACAAAATAGCTTTTCCTTAGTATTCATAACGATATAAGATGTTAAAATTAATCAAACTCAATATTTAAAAAATCTGAAAAAAGGTAAATTTTGCTAGTGGATTCGGCCATTGTACTCAACTAGGTACAGTAGTGTTTGAATCACAATTTTTCCGTCTATTTCAATAATCTACCACTAACTTGTTATTTATTATAAAGATAACAATGTATTGAATAAAAAAACAAACACATAAAGTGGTTGAATATTATGCGATTAAAATAAAGAGAGAATTTATGAGCTTACTCCTGCAGGTCGCAAAACTGTTAGTTTCAAACCTACCTTATGAATAAAAATATTGGTTTCCGGTAAAAATTTGCTAAAAAAAGTTAAAGCGTTATCTTTAATTAAATATATAAAATATCAAAACTGCGATGTGATACCACAAAATTTTGAACTATCCCTAATTTTGTAGGTGTACCTAATTTTGAGTACAGCGGCGGTAAATGGGTTAACGTCGAAGCTCGGCGTTATTATGATTCAAAATAACTAAAACGGCACTTATTTCCCTGGCAGTATTAAAATTTGCACAATGGGCTTCGGAATATACGGCTCTTACTGTAAATGGCTTCTAGAACCTTTCATTTCGTCGTCATTTCAAGAAACCTTTCTGGTTGTTACGAAGGTGACCAAAACATTAATTTTTATTTATTTAATACAAATAATCTGCTATTTGTTGTGTACATACTCTAATGATGTATAAGGGTTGATTCAGACGTTGCGGTCTGCATTTCTTTTGTACTGAATTGACAGATTTCAATTGCGTGAGACGTCTTGCAAATCTGTCAAATCCATACAATATTAGAAATCCATCTACGCGTTGCGTTGCGGTCTGAATTGAACCTAAAACGTATTTCGAGACAGTTTTAATAACAAATGCAAACTGGTATCGAAAATAATAATTTATCGAGTCTGTTTAATAAAACGCTGTCAATTTTTTATTAAGGTGAAATCGAAGTAAGGTATTATAAACGGCCATATGTAGGTAAATCCGAGAATAAATTATACCGGTAAATACATAATGGAGTTCTATAAGTGTCATTGGCTGAGAATATTATTAGAGCTCCGTGGACAGGACTATTTTGATAATTCGAAACTTTAAATTGTAGCAGACGGTGTAGCCGCGGGCATCCTATAATTGGTTTCATTAAGAACCTGCGCTGTGCTAAGCAGATTAATTATTTTGCATCTTAGGTTTATATTATGCGACCGCGCAAACGAGCGCATTGGCAGCTACACCGCGTGAAGATCACAAGCGTAGGTAAAATCTTTTTAAGAGGGTGACTAACGCATAAATCAAACATCGTCCTTCTCTCTTCACACTCACGCCTGTCTTTCATAAGCCAGGTGAAAAAGGACGACGCGGAATCATTGCCAAATTAGTTTTTTCTTAATAACTCGATAAAAATACAATATTAATTTAAAAATCCGCTAGATCAGTTTCTCAATGATAGAGTTTTATACAATGTGGTAAAATAGTAACTTAGTGTAATACACAGTTATGGCAATTTATGAAAAATTCGTGAAAATTAGATGCATCTTTGTCATTTTTTTCTATGGAGAAAATTTTATGATATCGTATTTCCGCTAGGTCGGATCCTCGAAAATATAATGTAGTATCTACGTTTAAAAATGAAATAATTCGGGGCTTATTTTAAAGTATAAAAATGAATTATAAAATCGACAATTTTAGGTTAGTCGCTCCCTTAAATAGCGGTGTGCAGCAGCGCTGTCATTTAGATATTATAATTGCTTGTGATCTTGCGGTGTAGCCGCCAAACCACGCGTTTGGGCGGACTCGTATAAATCGGTAATTTTTTGACGTGACAACGTCTTATAATTCGATGGGGCCGGCTGCGCGCACGAAAAAACATGACGCAATATGCGGCGTTACCTCGCTCTGAGGCGTTCCATTTTTTAACGTGACAACGTCATAACTTTGTCACGTTCAACTATCGTCAGTAAACCGACTTTACAGACAACCGAGTTCGAGTCGAGTTCGAGTTCGACACAAAACACTACTCTCCAACCGTCTTTTTTTTTGGTTTACGTTGGTAAAAATAATTTCAAATCTATTGGTTTGAAATTACGGAAAATTACCTACAACTTAATCAAACATTCATTCGACAGTCTAATTTTAGCTGCAGAACTTTCTAAAGTAAGCCATGAAGATCTAAAAATACCTATACAGTTCAAGCGAGAACTTGGCGTGGGGTCATATTTCTAACGTGACTTCTGGCCTTGTAAGGTTTCCGCGGGAGCTGTCCTCTAGCACTACGCCTACAGACCCCCCGGAGAGTCGGGGGTCCGTCGCCATGGCAACCATCATTACACCCACTGTATTTATACGTCATAAAACTTTAACGTTAATTTACCTTCATAGCCAAAACTTTCCTTGTTTGTACTGGCTTTTAATTTAAATACCCTTTGTTCAATTTCGTTGAAAGGCTTTATTTATCTTCATTATTGTTAAACTGGTGTATATAATAACGCTGTTTAATTAATGTCAAAATATCAAGCACCTTCATCATCTGAACACGAGTCCTTTGTTCTCCGTGCACGAGGCGTCACACGAGTCACTTTTTTAAAAATTCTTGAATAAACAGAGATACAGATTTAATACTCTACTAAGTATGAAAATGTGTGTTAGCAAAACATATTAATAGTCAAAAATATTATCAATTACCATTAATCAGGCGTCGTCGTAGGCGCTTTGTGCTATTACAAATTGAGTCAATTTAGTCTTCTAATTACTTGATACACGGCGAGTATAATAAACAAACTTACTTAAGTTTTTAAAGTTAGATTGTGTACATTTTAGTACAAATAACTTACGAGTATCTGGTGAAAGATCATCTGAAATATTTCAAACATGAAAACAAGACTCCATATACAAATTTGATGGCGCTATTCAGAATTGTTGCGTGCCCGTAAACTGTCACGCAACTCCTGAATAACGCAATACGGTGTTTGGATTTGAGAAGTGTATTTCTATTGTGTTGTTCCACGCAGCCTCAAAGACTACATTTGTAGTACGAGCTCTGTATAAACAGAATAACTGCAATTCCGTCTAAAGCGAGCGACGTTCAATTACCTGCTACAGACACTAGGCATGTGCACTAGGGGTGTTCCACGTGCTGTTAGGGATGTACTGTAATCTAAATAGTAAACATCTCTTTATCTCTTCTCATTATCTCTTCTGATTATTATATCCAAATACTATTTTTACCACATTTTATTTAAAAAAATACTTAGGTATTTTATATCATCATTTAAGTTTACGATAACAATAACGTAATTTTGATCATTCTTGTTCATTTGTTAACACTAAATGATAAATCTAACCTCAACTTAAGTCAATACAAATCAATTCTGAGAAAATAAAACAGAAATGTCAAATCCATACAAACATAATTTACTCTTAAGCATTCGGCAATACGTATGAAAATAAGACAGATCGCAAAATAATAGAACATATTTGTCATGGAATTATAGACAATCTGTAAAGCGGCCTACACACCGCGTTCAAATATTGAGATATAAGGGGTGAGATATTTCTTTTTCATTGAGATATATATGTGGTATTAGCACACACAGCTCAGCTACTTCGTCAGCTTTAATATATTATCGTTTTCCTTGAAAAATATCGAGCATTCGCCGATTTTCGTCGGAAATGCTATCTATCAATTCCAGTAAAGGCGATTAAAATAAACTGATTACGAGTATACCTTGCGTGTACTTATTGATATTAGAAATGTAGTGAATTCTAGGAACGAACCGTTAAATGCTCAAACTGTAAAGCAAACAAATATTTAACTAATATATTCTAAATTGCGAGACGACGACAAACGAGACGTAGGTTTGTGGTAGACGAGCAAGAAATACACTATGTCGACGAGTACATCTACTTGGGCCAGTTAGTTTCTTTTGACAATAGACCAGGCAAGGAAGTCGACCGCCGAATCGAAAACGCCTGGAAGAGCTACTGGTCCATGAAGAAGCTGATGAAGGGAGACTTGCAAATCTCCCTGAAGCGCAGACTCGTCGACATGTGTATTCTGCCCATCCTAACCTACGGTGCGCAAACTTGGTCACTGACCGATTTGCAAAAGTCCCAACTCGGGGTATGTTTGGGTCGGCAGTATGTTGGGAGTAAGTCTTCTGGACAAAATAAGGAACACAATACTGCGCTCACGAACAAAAATCACAGACGTAGGAGTTAAGGCGGCTAAGCTAAAGTGGGATTGGGCTGGCCACGTTAGCCGTATGCATCCCGACCGCTGGGCAAAGATATCGACAGAGTGGGTACCTGAAGATGAAAGATGCAACCGTGGCCGGCCTAAGAAAAGATGGCGCGATGAGCTGGAGGCGTACCAGCCGGGCTGGCCAACGGTGGCGCTGGAGCGAGACAAGTGGAAGACCCTGGGGGAGTCCTTTGCCCAGCAGTGTGATAGTATAGGCTAACAAAAAAAAATATTCTAAATATAAAAATATGTGGATAGTATAATAATATGATTGATATCTTCTATCATAAATTATGATAGTATATAGAAGTAGTAGTAGTAATTACGATAGTTATAGTAAACAGTAAAGTATGATAGATATCTATCATAATTTACTGTTTACATATTATAAAGCTGAAGTGCTAATCCATTGCGTATTTTGTTTCGCTAGACAAAGACAGCATGCTTATGTTACTCTTTGTAAAAATAACTTTATAATAAGGGATACTTCATTATGTTACTCCTAGCACCCAATCATACTAGCTGATAAGACAACCATTAAAAAATAATAATTACTGCGCCATGTTTATATCAAATAAACGTACTTAGTTCCTGTTTATTTTCCCCGACATGTAATATTGGATTTACGTGAGTGAAATCCGTGAGGAATGGTACTCTAGATAAGTTTTTGTGTCAGTATTTAATGACCTCTGCGCCTCGGGGACTCGGGCCCGGTTATAAAAATGAGTTAACGATATTAAAGAAACTTATTATATTGCGTTAATTACATTATTTAACATATTTACGTTATAGAAATGCTTGGATAGATACAAATGTATCTCACGTCCACACTTAGATAAATTAATTAACTATAGTTAAGCTTCAATTCAATGAAAAGTTTGCTAGATAAAGTACATCAAAATTTTCATTAAATTACAGTTAAGAGCCAATTAAAATTCGTCTCTGAGTGCGGTTGTCTGTTTTTTTAGAGTTCAATTTGAAATTAGATTTGTCTTTAGTGTTTTTTGTGAGTGTTAAAAAAGGAGAAGTGGCAATAAATAATATTTATTAATACTATCACTAATTACCATTTTATGTGACTATCGAAAATGGAAGAAAGAGCTTCATTAGTATTTTGGGCATATCCCACATGGAATGCTCGGCCGATATTCGTCTGCCTGACCATTCCTGGCAAGTACGTACCATACCAAGAAATAAATAGTTTATTGTCAGGCATAACCATTCTTCTCCTGATAAAGAACCTAAATAAAAACTTTTGTCCAATTAAAAACAGCACCAACAAAATTGTTCTGTTATATTGATTTTCCTAAGATAATATTTCACCAACAACAGCAATTACAGAAACTTTTAACACAACAAATAAAACAATAAATATAACAAAGTTCCAGGGGCGCCCGTGTGCAACGCACACCCTGCACATAAGGGAAAGATCCCTTATGTGCAGGGTGTGCGTTGCACACGGGCGCCGTGGTCCTAGGGGCGCCGAGCGCCGCTCGCAATGGAGCCCCACTCGGCCCTGCCCGTGTAGGTCGGCCGCCGCGCACAACGTTGACCAACGCAAAAAGAACTCCGGTTTGCAAATATTTTGTGCATCTGGAGCTCTTCTTATATTTGTCGAATTACAGCAAAGCAAGGCGCGCCACGAGCGGATCGGCTTTTGCAATATAAATATAAAATTCCACAAAAATATAAAACCACAAAATCACAAGCAAATGTACTCTCGACGGCGCGCGGCGCCCTTGCGGTCGCACCGGGCGCCGTGCAGCCTACGCCCTCCGTGCCTTTTCTCATGGGATCTGCGTATTAATTTGCTTCCCACTCTCTTTATGCAGCCTCCGTTTGCAACATAACAGTTTCGCAGAGGGTATAAGCTACTGCCTCCCAACAAGTAGTAAGGACCAATCCAAAGTTGGCGCAAAACTCAGCGTTGCTCAGCCCAAGCACAGCGTTCAATGAACGTATGCTGCGCCGTATCGTCTTTCTCAGGCTGTGGTGACACCTAGACGATACTACTCTGTCAAGAAAGTACCGGGAAAAGATCCATAATACACAAACTGTTTGTTATTCATCCAAATTTATTTTATCACCTTCAAAGTATGCTCCTTTAGAAACGATACACTGACACCAACGAATAATCTAATCATCAAAACATTTTTTAAACGCTGTTTCCGGAATTGAGTTCAGTTCTCGCCGCGAATTCTCCTTTATGTCTTCTGCCGATTGAAAACAGGTGCCACGAAGTGGTAATTTGATTTTAGGAGAAAGAAAGAATTCGGCTGGATCTATATCTGGTGAATAAGGTGGTTGCTCGATGGTATTTGTGAGTGTTTGGTCAAAAATTCGTTCAAAATGATAGCCTTGTGCAAAGGCTCATTATCGTGGTGCAAGATCCAAGAATTTTCTTTCCACAAATATGGCTATTTTCGTCGAATTTAATCTCTTAAATGCCGCATAATTCTCAAATTATACTCTTCATTTGTCAGTCAGTCAGTCAGTTTGACCTTCCGGCAAAAATTACGAGTGTAAACAGGCTGAAACAGGTCATTACTTCCTTCACTTGTGTACCAGAGCGAGGCAAAACTTCCATTACATTTCGACCGCTTTTGAACGCTTTTTACCACTCATAAATACTTGTTTTCGATACAGTCGATTCACCGTAAGCCTTCCGTAACATTTTCAGTGATTCCAAACACGAAAGTTCCATTGGCGATGCAAAATTTAAGACAAACTCTTTGTTCGATGTTTTTGCCCATTATGAAATTCGCAATACACACTAGATGTGATGTAACTAAAAACAACATTTTATTTAATATAAATAATAGATGCAACTCAAACTTTGTGCCATTATAGAAAAGATTGTGCCAATCTAACAACAACAAAAATAACTAAAATTTTAATTTAGAACCATAAACACATCATCCATTCCCGATACTTTCTTGACTGAATGTAGTTTCCTCCCGTCCATATGGTCCAGGAAATGACCGAAGGTAAGGGCACCTCTTGAATGTGCCATCCACTGTTGTAGTATCGACCCGATCGCTTTCACAGTTTGGGGGCTGGCAGTTGGGTTGGGTCTTGCCAGGTGCGTATTGTGATGATATGCGCCTGGTGCCGCCATTGGATTGCCAGGTCTAGTAGCACCCGCTCTCCTTGCTTTTTAATCTCGGCTGTGTGTTGATACACCCCCCGACAACACGCGAGCCTCCAGATCTCACGGAGTGGACCTTCTCAGCGCCAACGCCGCTTCGCCAGCTAATGGTACGATAGCAGCGTAGTATCCGCAGCGCTAAAGCATGGTGCGGGCTTCTGAGCAGCTGTCTATTCCGGAAGCTTATGTATTCCGCCCAAACAGGACTACAGGACCCTGCATATATAAAGCCGTCTGCAGGAGGGTCCTGGACCATAGATTTCGGCAGAAGGCGATTCAGGGCCACGGCTATCTTCTTCAGTTTTAGTGTCAGTCAACGAAAATGAGGGGTAAATATCCATTCAGAATCCAGGACCATTGACCAAACCCAAGTACTGCATTCCAGCGCCGATCGGCACACTCTCCTCCACATCTCTGCGATGCTCAGTTATGCTTCCGTGGGGGCGGTGCTTCCGGGGTCCATAGAAAAACATGGTCTACGACTTTTCAACTGCGACTCGTAGCCCCAACGCTTCTATAAGCGCCAAAACCTGAGACTCACCCACTCTCGCCAGGCGTACGGTCTTCTCAAATATGTCTCCGTGGGCCAGCATGTATGTGTCGTTTGGATAGTAGATTACACGTAGCCTACGGAGATCGGCCGCTCGCAGGATGCAAATGTTCCACAGAAGAAGGCCAAGAACAGACCCCCCAGGAAATGACCGAAGGTAAGGGCGCCCCTTAAATGTGCCATCCACTGTTGTAGTATTTTCAGGGGCTCCCATAAAAAACATAATTTTTGCCTATCTTTTCCTATGCCTATTCCGTACGATTATAAAGCAAAGAATAATTTGCTTTATAATTGTACGGAACCGTTTTATTATATAGAAGGGCGCCACTTTTGGTTTTCGCAAGACCTGAAAATTTGACTAGGACCGGCACTGGTCCTCACCCTTAAGCGGCTGGACAAACTGTACGTCTTGTACATACTCTGTACCCATTTCATTTTGACAGCGCGCTTGCTAGGGGGCGCTAGGGTAATATTTGCACACGGGCGCCACATGTTCTAGAGACGGCCCTGCAAAGTTCAGGGAATTTAATTTTGTTAAAACTCTTTCGAGTAATGTGATTACAACAGAAACGTGTTTGACTAATGACAGCGCCGCATTATATTAATCACATAGGGGGTAAGAAAGCGATATGTTTTAATTACGAGCTTTCGTCTTTGATTCCGTTTTCTTTTTTTCTTTGTTTGTTCTTGCTTTTGATGCGTATCAGTGATATTTTATTAGTTTCTTCTAGTTTATTTATTTTATTTATTGGAAAAGTTACAAAAATTATTATTAATAGAAATTATGCTATGGTGGTGGTTTGCCACCACCATAGTTTTTGCTAACTTCTTCTTCGAGGATATTTCACCAGTAAGCTGATCTTTTAAAAAACTATATATAAAAAAAATCTTAAGAAAAACTATAGTTCCGTTTTTTATCTTTGTGCCCTTTGACTGCGTCTGCCGCAGACTTTATTATAAAGCCCTGGATGCCCGTGCACTTGCAGCATAATATTATTTCGAAACCAGTCGTGTATATTATAATTCTGTAATAAATCTATTAAAATAAAGTAGAATGAGTGCAAGGAAAGTGTATAATTATTTAATTGAACGTGAATTTCCACCAAGAAGTGACAGTACATTCAATATCATAATATTATACTCCTACTAGCTGTCCCGGCAAACGTTGCTTTGCCATAATAATATAAAGTATAGTATTTATATTATTTTATGGAAGTGACTAAATAAGTATGTCGCCATGGCAAAGTTGTTCGCTATCCCGTCGCACAAACAATGGTCGCCGTCAGTCTCAGGTTGTAATAATTTACTATTATTTATTCAACAAATGCACTTATCAATATATTACGAGGGCTGCTATTTATGTATCCGGAACTGGCCACTTACAAGAACAATATTTAAAAAGTAATTACAACATTTGAAAATAGAACTCTTTGGTTGAAGAATACATTTTGTTTCATGTGACTGTCAATTATTTTTCCATTGTGGCGTCATTTTGAAAATTGCGTGTCTTCATTCCCCATGGATTTAACGCGTGAACATTTTCGTGCAATGATTTACTACGATTTTCGGCGTGGGCTAAATCAACAACAGTGCTTTATTCAACTCACCGCAACTTTTGGAGATGAAGCACCATCAAAAACCACTCTTTATCACTGGTACAGTGAGTTTAATCGTGGGCGGTCTATGCTCACGGATGAAAATAAAGAAGGTCGCCCAAAAACAGCTGTTGTCCCACAAAATATAGATGCTGTGCGGGAACTAATAATGCGTGATCGTCATGTTACATATCGCGAGATAGAGGCGTCCTTAGGCATAAGTATGACGAGCATACATAAGATATTACACGAACATTTGGCTGTAAAAAAATATGTTCGCGTTGGATTCCGCACAACTTGACAATCGATCAAAAACGGGCTCGTGTCGATTGGTGCAAAAAAATGATAAAAAAATACAACCGTGGTACGTCAAAAGCCGTTTATAATATCTACACAGGTGATGAATCTTGGATCTATGCATATGACCCCGAAACTAAACAACAGTCAACGGTGTGGGTGTTCCAAGATGAGCCGAAACCAACAAAAGTTACTCGTGCAAAAAGTACTTTGAAGCAAATGGTCGCCTGTTTTTTTGGAATTAATGGACATGTGGCTACAGTGCCATTAGAGAAACGTAAAACGGTTAATTCTGAATGGTATACGACCATTTGTTTACCAGAAGTCTTTTAAGATATAAGAAAGGACAACCGACAACGCAGAATCATATTACATCACGACAATGCTAGCTGTCACACCTCAGCTGAAACAACTCAGTTTTTGGAGGGTCAAAAGATCGAATTGACTGGTCATCCGCCGTACAGCCCTGATTTGGCACCTAACGATTTCTTTTCATTTCCATACGCGAAGAACAAATTACGTGGTCAACGTTTTTCAAGCCGCGAAGAGGCTGTTGATGCGTTCAAAATGCACGTTTTGGAGATACCTCAATCAGAATGGAAAAAGTGTTATGAAAATTGGTTCCAGCGTATGCAAAAGTGTGTCGGTCATCGCGGCGAATATTTTGAAAAGCAATAAAACCATATTAAATGATAAATGTTTGTTTCTTTTTTTAATTCCGGATACATAAATAGCAGCCCTCGTATAGAGTACCCAGTAGCCGATTCTCAGACCTACTGAATATGCATATAAAATTTGGTAAAAATCAGTAAAGCCGTTTCGGAGGAGTTCGCTGACTAACATTGTGACACGAAAATTTTATATATAAGAAAAGATAAGATATTGCATCGCGACGCGCTGAAAAACATTTTTTCGTGTACAGTAAATAAAGTTCAAATTTGTATCAATATTATAAGTGCACTACCGCGCCGCGTCTCGTCGCGTCTCGACGTAAAGTGACCCTATGCATAAAGATATTGCAGTCGCCGCTGTTTTGGTCCGGCGTTAAATATTAATGACCTGTGACACGCCACCCGCCGAACCCGCCTCAACTTTCTATTTTTCTTTTTAATGTAAATTTACAGCAGAACAGAGTGTACTTGTTGCATATATTAATGCGAGCGAAACGATGGATTATTTCGTATACCGCGATAGTCAAATTTGTAGCCTTTGATGTTTTAAGCCGAGATTCGAAATTCAGTAAAAATCTGCACTGTCAAATATTGCAGCGGGTTTTACGCGCAATTATATTTGCAGTGCAGATACGCGCGTAAAATAATATACCTAACGATTTGGACACAAAATATACCTAGACTTCCCGTACGAACGTATTAAAGATTTATTATCAACCTGAGTACCATATATTTATACAATCCAATATAAATATAGGTCCGACATTTTGAATATCTGATAGGTATATTTTGTGAATGGCTGATAATGTATTTCTCCCTTGGTGTGACCGAAAATAGATATCTCATTTATTATTACTTTTGTTTGGCCCAGGGACTTTCAGAATTCATCCTGCAATCCCAAAAATTCCACCTACATTTACCAAAATTTAAATTTTGGGTTTAAACATTTTGTTTTTTTTTTACCTGGACTTAAAATGTGTAAAATCATTTTCTTGAATATAATGTTCCTTAGATAGAAACTATTGACAAGTGAAGTGGTTTCGCTTGAAGTTAACAAGCTTAATGCAGCTTTGTTGGGAAGTAGCACCGTCCAGTATATTAATCTGCAACAATGTAGCAATTTGTTCTGGTCTGAAAAATAATGCGGGCGACAATTTTTAGCACACAAATTGTTATATCTCTTAATACCCACTACCCTTAGCACATTTAATAAGGCTTTAAGAGGGTCTCTGGTGTATGTGTTGCTGCCAAAAATACCAAGTCTAACAGCAGCCAAATATAAGAGCAGTTAATTAACAAAATAAACCCTTTTCTCAAGGTACTTATGTTTTTAGTAATATTATAATATGTTAGTAACTATAATAATAATTACACATTTTTTGGCAACTTCTTTCGCACAGCAATTAGTTAACCGTGAAAAGGGAAAGTTTTTACGTTAGAAACTAAAGCTATATTTTTTATCCTTTTCCTGGACTTAATATGATATAATATCTTTGCCAAATTGTAATTTTTTTTATCAAAATTGGTTATGAGCTTAGTCCCTCTATCGTGGATATCGCAGACACAAATCACAATAGATTTTCAATTGTTATTTTACGTGGGAGAGTCATGTTTCGACACGAATGGGCCGGTTCGACCAGACAACCCTCCCCTACCCCTTTACACTATTACCTCTTAAAAGGCCAGCAACGCACCTGCAGCTCTTCAGATGCTGCAAGTGTCCATGGGGGAAAGAAGTTGCTTTCCATCAGGTGATCCGTTTGCTCGTATGCCCCCTTATTTCAATAAAAAAAGCCAGCTGCCGCTTAGGGATTGATGGGAATAAGTGATTAAGCTATACATTAAGTATAGATGTTGTATAATGTACCTTTTTTAAACCTTGACTAAAACATTCGAATTTTGTAACATCGACGTTTCTGTATTTTCAAGGTTGTTGCTTTCAAACGTCATACTTATCAACTGCTTGTTGATTTGGAGAATGTCTACACAGCTACGAATAATATAAAGACTTTACACATTCACAGATAACCAAGGAGTGCAGATGCACCTTAAAGCTTATAAATTAGTATTGATAATAATTTGAGTATAATATTCTTGCTCATATTATATTCGTGGGATACTTACAGCAACTTTTCTTTGCGTTGGGCTTAGTGGGAAACTTTTATTTTACTTACAACTTTAGTACTTACTATAAGCTCTTCGTGAACTACTCACAAAAAATTGCTTGAGCTGCATATCGATTTGTTTAAGTTTTTAGATATTCAAGTAACATGCTAGTAAAAAGTCTATAAAATAATACTTTGCTAGGAAAAACACAGGCCTTTATTGTTTTCTACCGTTTCAACTACTTATCTTGCATACGTCATAAAAAGTTTAAAATCCCTATAAATATTACATTAATTAGTAGTTCAGATATTCATTGATTAAATCCTATCTAAAGTTAATTTGTAAAATAATCTGAAAAGTGCGAGTTGGACTCGCGCACGAACGGTTCCGTACCATTAATCATTATAGAGCAAATACAGGCAAAAATGTGTTATTTTGTATGGGAGGCCGGGCTGCCCTAATTATTATTTTTTAATATTTATTATTAATTATTAAAGTATTGATACAACATTTCAAGTACCTACTTATTGCCATTATTAATATGAGCAAAGAATAGCAAAAAAATTAAGTTTGTTGTATGGGAGCCCCCCTAAAATATTTAATTTGTTTTGTTTTTAGTATTTTTTGTATACTTAGGTATATTATATAGCGACAACAGAACATAAAAACATAATAACATAATCTGTGAAAATTTCAAAAGTTTAGCAATAGCAGTTCTTGAGATACAGCCTGGAGACAGACAGACGGACAGACAGACTTCGAAGTCTTAGTAATAGGGTCCCGTTTTTATTCTTTGGATACAGAACCCTCAAAAACGTACGTATTATTAAGTAGGATAAAAGTATAAAAACCTCACCTGTTTATTCGCCAGCGTTTTGCAATGTGAATATGTAAATTGTTATATACAGAGCGAAGCTAAACGACGGCAAAACTGCGAAAGGAAGCGACAAAAGGGTGAGCGTGAAGCATGGAGAATGTCTTCGAAGGAATTATTATGGAGCTTAGGGGACGTTACAAAGGAAAGTCGCAAATGTGTGGACTAAGTGCCTTTTTCCAAGTTATTTCACGATTACACCTAGACGCTCATTTGGAAACACCAACAAAAAACATCGTAATGCGACGTTGATGTAGCTCATCGGAAATGAAATCTATTATTTTCTTTCTTATAAAATGTCAGCCGTTTTCTTTATTTTAGCGTCGAAGATGAGAAAGGATTTTTAGAGGAAATGAGATTTTCTTTACTACCGATATAAACTTAATAGTTTTGTTACTAAATATGTGTGTTCTTTTTTAACTCTACATATTGTCACATATAAAGAGATAGTGAAAAAAAGTACACACACCGGCAAAATTAGCGGAACATAGGTAAAAAGGGCCACAACTTGAACTCAAGTGGGTCGGGCTGTGTGAAATCCTTTTTTATAGTTTCTAAGCTCATTTAAGAAATAAAATATTGAACAAAACTGGAAAGATGACAGGTTTTTATAGCAATTATGCCCTAATAAGTGTTTTTCGATTATTGATGATGTAAGTGTTCCTGATAAGAATGGCGTTTTAGCGGGGTGCAAGGTATGCTAAGCTCATTTGATTGTTTGGTTTTTAGAAGATCATATTGCTTAGATACAAAATTAGTGATTTCCCAGCATCAACGACAGCTAGAGCTTTAACAACGATAGAGAAAGGTCACACATACCGTTCGGTCAGTCAGGCCTTAGGTGTGTCGGCTTCCGTGGTCAATTGTAACTTTCAACGCTACAGAGAGACTGGATCTTACGTTCAGAGACGAGAACAAGGCATATATCAGGTGACAATGGTTGAGGATGACCGTTTTGTAAGGAAACAAACCTTAAGAAATCGACCTCAAACTGCTATGCAGACACGAAACCTGTCGGAACAGGTCCGAGATGTATGTGTAAGTGATTGTACAGTAAGAAGAAGACTTAAAAAAGTTAAATTAAACTCAAAAGTGCCAGCAAGGGCACCAAAACTTGAGACAGGACACCGAAGAGCCAGGCTAAGATTTGCGCGTGAACATCAAAATTAGACAAGTGAGTGAAATCTTGTGCTGTACAGTGATGGGAGCAAATTCTATGTACATTTTGTTGACAGGCGACAAATAATGTGGATAAATCGTAAGGAACGCTATAGGCCATCAAACTTAACGGAAACAGTGGCCTATAATGCAGACTTCGTAATGGTTTGGGGTGGCACATGATTTGGAGCCCGCACGGAGCTGATGATTATTAATGATGGTACTTTGACAGCACAGGGCTATAGCACAGACATCCTGGAACTGCATGGTGTGTTTTTACAAAGTTTTAGGTAGTAAATTCAATTTTATGCGCGTCCATAGAGTAAAAAATCGGGCATTATTACCAAAATGATGCTGGTGTAGCCCGGGTGGAGAGACCAGCACGGTCTACGGATGTGGATCCGATTGAAGACGTGTGGCATATCAATGGGTGAACGGTACGAGTTTAAAATAAAAGGTCCAAAATGTGTCCAGGAGCTCGAGTTGGCGCTACTGGAGGAGTAGGAGAATATCCCACAGAAATGATTGACAATCAAAATGCAAGCATGGAATGGCGTATTCAGATTCCAGGCCCTCTTGAGATCCATAGAAGGCCATGACACTCTTTTAACATGGCATTTCTTTAATAAAAATGGAAAATTTAACTTAAAAACTTACTACTGAAATTTCAAAGATTTTCTTAATCTTTGATTTTTGCCGATTTTTTTCTAAATTTTACGTTTTAATGCCCTAAGTTTATATAAAATTGATTTTTTAATAATCAATAAATAAATAAATAAACAATTATATAAAAAAATTGAACAATATTTTAAAAAATCGAAATTTTGTTATGTTCCGCTAATTTTGCCGGTGTGTTTATTTAAAATTAAAATAAGACTGTGACATACTAGAAAGAGTTTAGCCTTAAGAGAGATAAATGAAATATTTAAAATAGTAACAAGTTTATTGTTATCAAAATATATTAGCTACATGGTTAATAATTTAATTGGGTAAAATTAAAAAAAGGTTATTTAAAAGTAATTTAAAAGAGAGCAGAGACTCATCAAGGTAAAATTTAATTAATCATCAGGGGGGTAGTCTTAGTGGGTTTGTGCTACGCTAGTTTCAGCCGTCTGTGTACTCGGAGGGTATAGGGGGGGACGCCTAGGACCACATGGTACTTAGCTTGGAGACTGGAGGATAGCTAGCCAGTGTGAAGAGCTCCAGCCCCTTCGCGTCGTCCGGAGGTGGTCGCTGGTGCTCGGATGTCCCATGTGTGTACAGCAGCCGGTGTCCGCAGGGTGTTCAGGTGGTAGGGCAGCCCGGGGCGGTGGCCATCCGCAACCCAAGGCTGGATTAAGCGGGTTATCAAGCTTAAGGGTTCATCCTCAACCCGAGCATGGGTTTACCAGAGTATGGGTCTAACCCGAGCATGGGTCTATCCCGAATATGGGTTTAACCCCAGTGTGGGTCCCCAATATTGGGGAATAAGTAGATGTTCAACAAACTACATTTTAGTTTTTGAAATCTAGAAAAAGGCCGATGAAATTTCAGACTCGTCTTTTATACCCGAGTTTTTTTTTAAGTCAAAAGTCAAGACTAATAAAAAGTAAAGAGCGGGAATTTCAAAAATTAAATTTGATTAAAAGAATCATTAAAATATGAATGTATTAATATTTAAAATATTAAAATATATAATTTAAATTGTTTTAATGTTAAAAACAGATAGTGATTTCCTAAAAATCGATCATTAAGGAAACTTTAATTCAAAATTATGTCAATAGATGGTGCTGACAGTAGTTTATAATTTCTAAGAAATTTACTACGTTACAATATTGTATAATATTGCCATGCATATTTTTTCGTATTGATTACTAAAACGTCTGGTGATTTATTTTTCATTGAATTAAAGATTTACTTATAATTGGATCAAATTGACATCAAAATAATATCTTAATATAAGTATATTATTTACGAAATAAATCGTAAATTTGATTTAATATCGTTGGACGTCCTTTGTTATAATTCGTGCTTCAAATTCGACCAGCGACGTCGGTCGAAGGCTGCGGTTACAGACCCCCTTCTCGTTCTAATTCAAATCTCAACTTGAACAAAAGTGCTTTTGCGAATTATACATTTTGAAATTAGAATTCATTAATAAAGGTGTGTCTATTAATGAATTCCATATTACCGCTAGTTTTAAATTATTTATTTAATGGTCAATAAATGTACATTTATAACGTGTTTTACACTACTACCAAGAAACAACATCATCTCAGTTACGATTAAAGGAATTAAAAAATTTCCTTGTTGACTGCGGAACACTAAAAATGATAGATCTTATTTATTTATTATAAATTTTTAAGAATATAATTCACTAGTCAGCGATATTTATTAGATAAATAAGCCGGCCCGACAAAAATTGTCCCGTCAATTATGACGGGACAATTTTTGATATACTTTATAGATATTAATTACTTTATAGATATAACTTTATAGATATTAATCTATAAAGTTTAAATTGTCAAAGCGTGTATATAATTTAAAATAAAGTATTACAATTTTTTTTAATTATCTACGCAATTTTTTTTTTTCTCCCAGTAAAAATCAGCCTCTCGTACTTCAAGGAATATGCTAAAAAAGAATTTGCAAAATCGGTTTAGCTGCAATTATCTAGATAACCGCTTTAACCAACACATTAAGAGCTACATTTATACATACATATACTAGCTGTCCCAGTGAGCTGTGTACTTTGTGTCACTTTAAAACCTTTCCTGGACTTCTACGAATATTTTAAGACCAAAATCAGCCCAATCCTTTCAGCCGTTTTCGAGTTATTTTGCCTTAAAAAAATCTAGTATCAATATAAAAAGTAGATAAAAACATATTATTCTCAGGCCTAACGAATGTACGTATACACAATTTCATTAAAATCGGTTGAGCCATTTTGGAGGAGTTCGCGCATAAACACTGTGGTCTGTGACACAAAACTTTATATAATAGAAAAAGAAGATAATATAAAAGAATAAAAAGACAAGTAATCGATTACAAAGAAATATAAAATAAAGCTTGTATTTTTTTTATATTTCTTTGTAATCGATGCAAGGCTGCACATTTTGACGTCATAGTATCATTTTAAAATATTTCCATTGTGAACAGTAAAATGGTTTTTCAGTATTCAAAAGTTCAATTAAAAAGCTCTGTCACATTAAACGTTCATTTGGTAGATTTCCAATTTTAGAAACTGTGAAACCGGTAATTGAAAGCTATCAGTCGCACCGATGTATGTGCAAACTGAAATGTGTGCTGAAACCTCAATAGTCGCGTACTGACCAAGCGAGCAGCCTCGCTGCCTCGCCCGAGCGTGCCGCGGCCGAGCCAAAAGTTGTCGGTTTTTGGTCGATGCTCAAAGGCGCCTCGGACGTTTGCCGCGCACTAACACGTACTGACCGACTGAGCAACTGCGCGCGAGGCTGCCGCGGCGAGGCGGCTCGCTTGGTCAGTACGCGGCTATTAGCTATTTTCTACTGTGTTGTGGATAACTAGTTTGGCGCATATGCATAGTTACTTTAGGTACATAAACATGTTTAAACCTATTATTAAACTACCATATAAAAGTAAAGTGTTATTTAGATTAATAATCAGCCAAGTGCGAGTTGTACTCGCGCACGAAGGCTTCCGTACCACTGCAGAGCAAAAATAGGCTAAAATAGTATTTTTTGTATGGGAGCCCCCCTTTAATACTGAATTTATTTAAATTTTATTTTTAAATATTAAAGTACCAATACTATTAAGTATTTTCTGAACATTTCAATTGCCTATGTGTTGCCGTTATTGATAAAGAGCAAAAAATAGCAAACAAAATACGTTTGTTGTATGGGAGCCCCCCTTAAATATTTAGTTTATTTTGTTTTTAGTATTTGTTGTTATAGCGGCCACAGATATACATAACCTGTGAAAATTTCAGAAGTCTGGCTATAGCGGTTCTTTAGTTATAGCCTGGTGGCAGACATACGGACAGACATTGAAGTCTTAGTAATGGGGTCCCGTTTTTACCCTTTGGGTACGGAACCCTAAAAACCGTATTTTAGGTAGGTTTTTTACCGGCCAGTCCTACATACTCCGGGGTGTATAGTTAACTGAGGCACATCCCCAACCCGCCACCCAGGGCACGCATAAAGTAATTCCTTTGCGTAATAAAAAAAAGTTCCAACAAAAAAATCCTCTCTAAATGTAAATCGATATTTTTGTATACCAGTATAATTATGCTCCACGCGCGAGTTCTGAGGAATGTCAAGAATGTTACGGTTGCTGATTATTATTTAGTGATAGTTGAACACGGCTTTCCAATCACCCGATTCCTCGAAGCTTGGGCGCGTAGTAAACACATAATTATGCCGGCAATTCGTTGCTCTAAAATTCGACTATCAAGCGGAAACCATACATTTTCTCGGGATGAAAACCATAATAATGTGTATTAATTTATCGGCCCTCTTATTAAAATAAAATAATAAAATAAAAATTGTTTTATTTCCGAATAGATTTGCAACAAATGCTTTCAGGACGTTGATACTACTGGTGCCCGGCGAGAAGAACCGGCGTAAGAAACTCGTACGGGGTCCCACTTTTTACCAAAAAAGTGAGAAAAAAGATAATATTTTTTAAAATAAAATTTACAATTGTATTGTATTGGTATCCCCACACGAAATTTCATAAGTACTATCAGAGAAGTTGATTCCTATGCAGATCGGGGACCTACGTAGTTTGGTTGCGTTACGTCAAACCCAGCCTACAGATCACAATTAACATTGAATTGACATATTCGACCAAACAAAGTTGATCTATCAACTGCATAGGAATCAATTTCCTCGATGGTACATATTAACAGGATAAACGTTAGCATATTTTATAATATTAGGATTAGTATGATAAAAAAGGTTTCATTTTTTTAAAGATATTCGACAACGTTATCCCCAAAACTTTGTTGTTTTACGATGACATTAATGCTCTGATAAGAACATTAAATCTGTTTAATCCTTTCCAGGTACTAAGTTGTTAGGTCATCTGACATCTCAATTTGTAAACTTAGACTAAGTCCGCTTCAGATTTAATTGGACTATCCAATGGCGTCAGAGTTCCAGCTTCAAATTATCTCATTTTGTGTTAATTAATTTATAATGTATCGACCAAATAGAAACTCTAAACTTTACAAAATTACTAGCTGCCCCGGCAAACGTTGTTTTGCCATAATAATATATTTGCCATATTATTTTATTGAAGTGACTAAATAATTATGTCACCATGGCAACGTCGATCGCTATCCCGTCGCACAAAATTAATGGTCGCCGTCAGTCACAGATTGTAATAATTTACTATTATTTATTCAACAAATGCACTTATCAATATATAAAGTACCCAGTAGCCGATTATCAGGACCTACTGAATATACATGTAAAATTTGGTAAAAATCAGTAAAGCCGTTTCGGAGGAGTTCGTGGACTAACATTGTGACACGAGAATTTTATATATAAGACTAGCTGTCCCGGTGAACTTCGTGTCACTTTAAAACCTTCCCTGGACTTCTACGAATATTTTAAGACTATTATTATTATTTTTAACAAAAAATTAAAACCGACTTCCAAGGTAAAAACAATAATAACATTAATATGAACTAAAAAGTATTAAATAATTTTTACTATCTAATAGTGCCTTTTTCCGAATTCGGCTAAACCTCAACTATTTCTGTACTCAATCTTCATTATTTTGAAGTCGGTACCAGATAGCTGAATCTTCAGTCCTCTGACAGAATATTTAAAATTTTTTGAACTGGCAGAGAACTTTAGTTCATATTAATGTTATTATTGTTTTTACCTTGGAAGTCGGTTTTAATTTTTTGTTAAAAATAATAATAATTTCACTCTTTTTAGTTACACTAGTACGTAAACCTTCGCGTATATTTTACGTATTTTATTACAATTTGATAAGTGTTGAGATTTGTAAACTTTATATTTTCTAAGAAAATTTAGTTCCGCAATTCAACAACAGATGTCGTTGTTAAGCGTCTGCATCGCGGTATCGCTTACTCGACGGCATTTGATATAACTAATTCGCTACAGTAGTTTTTTCTTCTCGCTCACACTCACTGGTTGTCTTAATAGATATTACGCCAGAGGGATTAACGTCCCAGGGTAACCCTACAGAACCATGAGTCCAGTTTTAGGCGTAAGACGTAGACGTCTTTTCTTTACATTAAGAGTCACAGGTCACATTGACAAAATAATATATTATCAGTGAAGTGAACAGTAGTTAGTAAAGTATTCGATCTGTATAATATAAAGTAGTAAAATATTCGATCTGTCGTTTGCCGCCACGCGCTGCCCGCGCGACACCGTCGCCTCTGTAGCGCCGACCGCCGTGTATTAAACAAACAGGTGTTGTTATGTAACAATACATAATTATTATTACGAGTTAGTATATCCATACCTATGCCTTGCAGTACTACTATCTATTCTGTGCCATGAGACATTGGTGACCTTAACACGACGTGGTAATGATGATGATGACGATGATGATGATTATGATTATGATGATGAATATTAATTGCATAGTAGCATATGCTTTCTGTTCTTAAAACAACGCCGAAACTCCCAAACGTGTATCTATAAGGAGTCAGGAGTTCTCTCAGCATCTTCGAAACCATGGTATACCTTGACCCAATATTTGACTTTTTGGTAGCATATTCTTAGTACACTTCACATAAAACCAAAATCACCATATGTTTCCATATAAATTTCGAGGAGTTCCCTCGATTACTCATGGATCCCATCATCAGATCACCACTTTTGTGAACATGGTACCAAATTGGAGTGAAACCTAATACAACAAAACAAAAATTTCGAAAATCGGTTCACAAACGGCGGAGTAATCGTTGAACATACAAAAAAAAAAATAAAAAAAAATAAAAAAAAAAATATCCACAGCCGAACATATAACCTACGTACGTATATACGTACTCTACAATGTTTTAGTACTGTTCTTCTTATGAAATTAATATATTTGCCTAAGTTTATAGCTTCATAATATAGATCTGATACTGTTATAATTGTTTCGTTAACGGCACTAAATTAGTGTTTTTAATTAATCCAGGTCATTTTGGACATAATATGGACAATGGACATAATAAACTGTAATAATATTATGTCCTCTGCTTACCTTCTTCAAGTTTATAATGCTAATAATTCAGAATAATTTGACTAACTTCTCTTGAAATCTTGCTTTCAATCAAGTTCCTAGACTTTGCGCAGCACGCTACGAACTCGCTACGCATTGGCTACGAATAGGCTACGAACTGGCTACGACGCTTGATAATAATCAACGTGGTAAAATAATACACTTTTTAAAATATTGAAGCTTTTATTTACAAAATTACCAACATATAATAATATAATATCACTTTGGAGATTTGCAGTTAAACTTGCATAATACCATGAATATACACAACTTTAGTAACGCCCGTGTTACATGAAATGTCGTCTACGTATCCAGAGTAAAGTTCCGCAAGTGCGGTCGTCAGAAATCTCCTTGCCACTCTTTTGCATTGTGATTATGGACTTTAGTACACGCAAAATAAAGTATACTTTTCTACGAACGTTGACTGTTTTCCTATAGTCTATACTATTAAAATTTATAGAAAATTAGACTATTTGGCGTAACTAGAGTCGATAATTAAAATGAAAATGATGGGCGTGATATTCCTGTAGACCGTGGTTACAGATTCTAATAGGAAATAAAATTCCTTTATCGTATTGGAAGAAATCAGTACATCTTAGGTTTAGTATAAAAGTTTAAATATTGCAATAATATCGAAAAAAAAAAACAAAATTTACTTGTTATTGACAAATACATAAATACAAACTACTTTAAAACTAATATGTATGCTTAGTAATTAAAGATTTCATATTGTATGATACTTTAAAGCATTTAAGTAAGTATATTTTTTGATTGTATGAAGAAAAACGTTACAAAACTAGGTGAATTGTTTCACAAAAATTCACTGACCAACTAGATGTAGATGACATATAATAATTATGAAACAGAACTTTCATATTTAAATAGTAATAATTTAACAATTATCTTTTCGTTATATTTAATTTATAGTAGGGTGGGCATTGTGACATTCGAGAAATTGTTTTTGATGAAAATTAATTTTAGAGAACGATCAAGCTTTCATTATGAAATGAAAAAGAAATGATACACCATTTGGCAATTATTATTATTCTACAAAGCTTTATTTACATTTATTGTCATAGGTGTGAGAAGAAACGACCAAAGTACGTAATCAGACATTATCAATTATGCACGATGATAACTTCAATGCACTTATTTACATCAAATTTACAAATTTTAATTACGAATTAACAATTCACATTCACGTTTTTGTAGATATGTTTCATACACGAAGCAAAGTATCAACTCAATTCCACTGGTACGAGCAGTAGATGGTTCTATATCAGTGACAGTCTAAAGGCCTGTTTAGAAATATTCTGAAGTGGGGCTGAAATAGAGAAAAATACTTGGACGCTTTTGATGTTCGGTGCATTAGATACACTTTTATAACACTAAAAGTGTTATAAAAGTGTATCTAAGTAAATTAAAAAACCTTTAGAAGACTGTCAGATGAAATAGAAAATCTAGCCCTAAATAAAATTTGAAGACAATGGAAGACGTTCAAACATAACAAGTAATGAATAACATATCAACATTAGCAAATGTATATTATATCTTTTCAAAATATATGATTTTGATGCGCATCATATTTAATATTTACATTAACTATCTAAAACTAGAGCGTTGTCAAGACCGTCGAGTAAAGATTTCGATTAGTACCACGATTTGATTGTGACAAATACTAGTAAAGTTCCTTACAGATAATAGAATTCCCGTTGTGCAATTGTTATAAAGTACAAAGACTCAATGATCAAATCTAATTTAACATTTATATAAATTGTTTCTTGGCTTACCTATAATAATTCATTTTAAAATAAACAGATAAATAAAGTATTGAGAAACATTGAAGCTGTTACAAAACAATTTGTTTTAATTTGCAATTATTTTATCGTGTAATTAAAAAAAAATGGTAACATGTAGTTGTTAATTAGTGCATACCAAATACATGCATGTAGACTAGAACAAAGAACTTTAAAACGAAATTGCTTACACTTTGAACCCGACTTTTAAAAATTACTTAGTATTATATATAAATATAGTTCATGACTTCATCAGTATTATAACGTACTTGATTACAACGCGTATAGGAAAGTAATTAAACTGTATAGTAAATATAGATTTGCGGTAAATAGAAGCAACTTCTAACCAATTCCTCGTGTTAAATAGGATACCATTAAATTAAATTACATTACGAATATACCATGTAAGAAATTTGTTTATGTAAATTACAAAGGAGATAATGTGTTATACGACTCTTTACGCGGAATACAAAGGAGTAAAAAGTAATAAAATAAGCAGTAAAGAAAGGTGAGGACGTAGCTCGGGCCGGGGTTCGCTGTCTTTAATTTTGTACACTGAATTTTTAACGTAACGTCTTTTACGAGACTCGCAAAATAATAAACTAGGATTCGAATTACTCATTTATAAAATTAACGGGTAAAAAATCTAATCATCTACTTACACGTGCTGATAAAACTTAATTAAAAAAGATTAACAGGAAAATAATCGAGTTTAACTCGAACCTACGCTTAACAGATTTGTAGCAACAAAACAACACTTCATAACTTTCGTCTCTTTTCAACTTCACGATATAAAAATTTACTCAAACAATCGGGGCCTTACACTACATTTGGCAATTGACATGACTTCTATGCCTCACTTTTCTGCTTCATGAGAGTTCGGACGCGCTTGAGGTTGGTGATGGTGATCTCGTCGTTGGGTTTTAGCTGGATGGCGCGGCGATAGGACGCGGCCGCCTCCACGTACTTGCCGTTCAAATGCAAGATGGCGCCGAGGTTAGAGTGATACTCGGCGTCCTGAAATTAAACTTAGTTTAGGAAGAATAGCGTAGATAAAGGAAGGTAAATAATGTACAGCCTTGAAGTACAGTCACGTATTATATCGATTATTCACAAAACTTTGTGTAACCAAAAAAGGCAATATTTACTTCAAAAATTCTATCATCTCATTAGCATATTATTGTATCCTAAAGTCGTAGCTGTATCAATTTAAAGTAAGTAAGTATAAAATTAGTATTTAGCCCAGAGAAAATAGACATAACCCAGGAAAATTGTATATTTAACGGATGTACCAAAATGATCTCTATGAGAATTTTGCCTAGGTGGATTGTGTATTTCTGGTTTAGTTACAAAATCTATGAAAATAAGCAAATATTCTATAGGATTCCATAACGTACCCCCGGCTTCAACTCCACCGCCTTGGCGTACCAGCGCTCGGCCGCTCTACACCGTCGCGCGTCGCGTAGAGCCCGCGCCGCGGACGCTGCGCGCGCGCTGTCCTCGGGCGCGAGTCGGGCCGCCATCACGAACTGCTCAGCTGACTCCCGTAAACGCTTTTGCGACCTTAGGAACATTCCTGAAAACGCTTCTAATTAGAGTGGGAATGAAAAACGAAAGATATTTTGATCCAACATTATTACAACATCAATCCGGATCAAACAGCAAAATAGTATCCTCATTCATTTATACGTTAAACAAAAGTTAAACTTTTTTATAAAATGAGCAAGCGTATAGATTAATCCGTATTGCCCTGCATGATAGATAGTAGGTAGAATTAAAATAATAAAATGAAAGAAATACAATAGTTCCTTCATTTTATTATTTTGAAAAAAGTATTTCATTAGAAGATGAATGCACAAAGAAGTAAATATACCTCGAAATAATACCTCTTCAATTTATGAAACCGCTTTCATTATAACGATATTAAGTATTTGTATATCGTTGCTAGATTTTCAATACGTGTATAAATTGCTTTACCACAATGGACCAAAGAGGATGAAGACCGGACTCGAGTTATTAAATGCCTTTGAAGATCGTCCTCCAAACTATATTGATACACTTGCCCACAATCTCGTTACGAATTCGTTAAAGCATTATTGAATATTATGAGAATATTATATTATGATCATTAATATTATATTGTCTGGGAAAATTTACCACGAACAAAGTCGGGATGTCAGACAGACAGAGGGGCCGATTTAGTTTCAAATCCTATGGTTTTGAATAATATATCCAACTATAGTACATTCCGTCCCAAGGGAAGAAAGTATGACATTTCAACCCGCGCGATATTGTCACCCGAGCCGAAGTGTCATTGAAGTGTCATGCTATCCTCCCGTGGCGCGTATAGAACTTTTCATCATACAATGGACCGAAAGTTTAATGACATCGTATATATATAAGAAAAACTAATGTGGTTCAAATTATCGACTTAAGGGCCTTATCACACTGGCGGTTAGCGAGCGATTTGAAAGCGACGCGATTGCGCGACGTGCACGCCGCGACAGCGCAACGGCGTCGCGGCGTGGTGTGGACGCCATTTTGTACACTCGTTTAGGGAATTCCCTAGACAAGTGTACAAAATGGAGTCCAGTCGTGTAGGGAATTCCCAAGACGAGTGCACAAAATGGCGTCCACGCCACGCCGCGACGACGCTGCGCTGTCGCGGCGTGCGCGCTGCGCAATCGCGTCGCTTTCAAACCGCTCGCTAACCGCCAGTGTGATAAGGCACTAAGGGGTCGCACCGGTGAGGGGTTGGGGGGGCGAAGCCCCCCACAGAAAAAAACAAATTAAAAGATTTAATTATGTGTTTATGTCGTTAAAATACCATTTAGTAAATATGTAGTGCTTAATTTGTAAATATATTCATTGAAGTGACTTAACAAACTGTGTGGAACAATCACCATGGCAACGTCCATCGCTGTCCCGAGTCCCGACTCAAAGATAAATAAAGAAGATTCTATCAGCCCTCCCCCGCTATTCCTGACTGCTGGCAATGTAACAACCATGTTGTGTAGTTGGCCCAGGCGACGTAAAATAGCTAAAAAAGTCGGTAGCCGCCTCCTCAACTCAACAACTTATTTTTATCAAATTGCCGCGTGTGATAATATTAATATGGTTTTGAAATAACAACTGCATAGTTACCATGGTCATGAGTTACTTCAAACAGGTAGCAGAAAGAAAATTTTAAACTGTCACTAATTATTGTGAGCTGTCGGAAATATGCATCTTTCTTCCCGCATACAAGGGAAGAAAATCAAACTTTCGGCCCTGGTATGATGAAAAATAATTATTTATGACAGAATAGTTTCTTACCGAACTGGTCTCGTATCGAGGGATCGTCTGGCGCTAAATTAACTGCTTTTTTGAACCACAGCTCGGCCTCCGCTGATCTACTCACCTGGGAAGCAAAATTATATTTCAAACAAATATAAACAATATAGAACATATTACGAGTATTATGAATGATGGTAATACGTGGGTAATACAAACAAAGCCAAAACAAATAAACGTTTTTGATGTGATGAAATTTAAAAAAAAACATAACTTCTGTATTAAAAATAATGATTTATTTTCAAAACAGAAGTTTTCGTCTCGAATAGATACACAAAAAGTTTAAAACGTACGAAGCTACAAGAATAGAGTACTACACAAACTACGAAAGCTCGCAGTTTCAACAGCGAGGCTATTGTGCAATGAAATTGGTTGCAATATTTACGTTTTTCGATAGGATTTGTGCGAGAGTGACGTGTGTGCCGACGTGGTTGGGCGCCAGCGCGAGAGCGGAGAGAATGCTGTTCTCGGCGTGCGGCCACTGCTGCAGCTGCATGTATATTTCACTCGCCATACACAATACGTTCTGTAAAAAAGTCACAATAAATCCATCACAGTTTAGGTTTATTTAGGCTCGACATGGACGCGAAAATACACAAATCTTTTGTTAATTTAATTTTGCCATGCGTTTCGAAATTTGCTGACGCTTAAGCAATGTTACTGTTGGGTAGGTAAACTGCAACAAAGGTAACTTACATGTCTCGTCCACCCGACAATGGGCGTATTGGAATCTGGCAATATTTGCAGGGCGTCCTTGTACGCCGAGAGGGCTTTGTGCCAGTGCCCCCTCTGGGAGTGTAGCGAGGCGAGCTGCACCAGAGCCGACACTCGCGCGGCATCGTGCTCTCTTCTATCCCGCACTTTGATCCCGTCCGCTTTCGCTCCTGCTCTCAACGCGCTGGCCGCCTCCGCTAGGCGACCATCCGCCATTAGGGATGTCCCGAGATTGACGTATGCCACTAAAATAATATGCCATCGTCAACGCATAATCGCATTAGAAATCTATCGGACTAGCTACCTTATGTACCTAGAACGGCTTATTAATAAATCGAGGTACAAAAAAACCTTCTACAAACAGCAATTTCAAAAACATTTTCACGCAATTTCGTTCACGTGTCGAATATTTAGTACTGATTTGTTGCCGAGAAAAACAAATTATTTTTGCAAAAACGGTGCTAAGGGTTAAAGGCAACATTACGCATGGCGTTGAATATTCATGGGCCTTTAAGGCCTCTTTGGAAACGTGGTAATCGATGCGGTCAGGGTTGAACGGCAGGTGAAGAGGTCGGGTGACCTGGACCCCTGGGTCTCCGCCAGATAAGCACTTTTAAATAACTTTTACTATCAGAGATTTAGGTTAAATTCTATGTACATAATTATATTACAATAAGTATCTACTTCTACTATGAAGTAAACACATGTTGTCATATCGACTACGAAAAAATATACTACTGAAAATGTAGATAATAATCTCAGCTCGAAAATGGATCAATAAAGAAGTAATAAATCTTGTCGTATTTTCGTTATCAAGTAAACAATCTGGACATGTTGCTGTAATATAATTATATTATACTAGCTATCCCGGTGAACTTCGTGTCACTTTAAAACCTTCCCTGGACTTTTACGAATATTTTAAGACTAAAATTAGCCCTATTCGTTCAGCCGTTTTCGAGTTTTAGCGTTACTAACACAATTGAAAATCCATTTTTTATATATACTAGCTGTCCCGGTGAACTTCGTGTCACAGGTAACTTTAAAACCTTCCCTGGACTTCTACAAATATTTTAAGACTAAAATCAGCCCAATCCGTTCAGCCGTTTTCGAGTTTTAGCGCGACTAACACATTTGAAAATCCATTTTTATATATAAGATAGATTTTTGTACGCCTGCTACTTCTAATAGCGGCTCAAAGGTTCCGTGTAATAAAGTGTCATAAAATAAATCTTTTAAGTATACTTACACGCCATGGAAGGACGAAAGTAAATTGCTCTCTCGAAGCTCTTAATTGCGTCCCGGTAGCGCCTCTGGTTTTGACGTAAGATCCCCCTGAAAATAATAATAATAATTTCAAACAGGGCCTTCTTATACTAATTAATTAATTACTATTCTGTTTTATAGCTCTTTAAATTAACACGGTATCACAATTTCAGCTAATCGTAATTATTCAATATTTTCACCAAAACATCTTTCTTTATATCTATCATCATGAACTAATTGATTTTAGACCACAAAATGTATTTTATATTCTTTTAAAAAGTCCATACGTTTATACAAAAAACACCATCCTATTTCGGCAACCATGTAGCTGTGTGTTTTGTTTTTGTTTGCGCAATAACTTTTCGCTTGACATAACAAATTTTCTCCCAACACGGCCAATTCTAACGCGGCCGTGAAATTGTATTAAGCGGGGTGCAAATTGCATTCAAACCAACTATTATGTAAATTACTTCATTCGCCACACCCACTTTGGCTGAAATAATGCGAAGAATATGCGTGGTATGGTTTAGTAGATTGAAATACTTTGTTTTGACGATAATATTATTATTATCATCCATGAAATCTTTAAGTAACTTTGTAGGCGTGTATTTTGGTATTTATGACGAAATCATTATACAGATTACAAAACAGGATTACTTTGTTCGTTTGCAATATAAATAAGCTCCTAAACTACTGGGAAGATTATGATGAAACGCTTCAGGTGGTCAGAGCAACGCACAACTTCTTATTTAAAAGAGAAAATTAAATTGTATAAAATACAAAATACACAAATGGGCTATTACTATCTAGGACTCCAGACTTTAATTCACTACTTGTGTGTGAGGGCACACCAACTTTATGAGGCTCCTTTGCCAAATTAGAGAACAGTCTGTATTAAAAATATAACTGAAAAAATGTCGGCGCTTGCTTACATAGGATGACATTATAAAAGTAAATTTACAATACATTTTCAGCTTTTAAGTTGGCTCTTGCGACTAATAAGCGTCTTTTGATCCTTAATTACGAGGGTAATATGATAGAAAGCAATTTCCTTCCGTCTAATATACGCCATGTAAAAAAGTAATTAAAATATGCGTAATTCATTACATTTTGCGCTTACGTCTAACTAATTAGGAGATATTAAATTATGAAAGAAAATGTAATGAGTAGGGAACTTTTAGAATGAAATAAGGTTTAATGATTACATTCGTTACTTTAAAGTATTAGGCACGTGATAATATGATTATTACTAAAAAGAAAAGGATGTTTTCCGTTTTATTTTTCTAGATATTTTCCTTCTGTCGAATTGGCTATCACACAAATATGATACGTTCGAAGCCTTGTTGCTTTTTTACGCAAAAAGATATATTTTATTAATCCTTCGATCGCGGATTCTTGAAAATCTATTGTTATTCTATTGTTGTCGCGATCACTGGTGCTCTTATAGGTTAAACGGCTCTTTGTTATAGACTCAGATTAGGCTATGTTATAACCAAAGGTCATTTGTTGTCTGGAAAAGTTCAGTGTTCGCGTGGGAAACAGTAAAACCTTATAGGTTTAAAACAATTTCATTTCTATGTAAGTACGCTTGTTTTAACCTTGATTAAAGTTTATTATAAGTCCGTCATGTTGTTACAATTGGCCTTAGGCCGTGTTCACACCAAACCGACTGTGAGCCGCCGAATGTGAGAAGGCTCATTGTGAGCCCCAGTGTGAACGTAAAAATATACGGTATCGAATGTCCTTGCCTACACCTAGCGTAATAGCGTATTGTCGGTTAGGTGTGAACGAAAAAGTGAATATGTATGCAAATACAATAAACTGCGTCACGTTCGCTCACATTCAGCGGCTCACAGTCGGTTTGGTGTGAACACGGCTTTATTCGTAAAAAACATAATATTATTTTGACGCACACAATAACCCATAGCATAGCGAAAGCCCTAAGTGTGACTTATTCGTAACTTTGTGCCACTCAAGAACATAATTATATTGTAAAGAGCCGCAATTTAATATAACATGCGGCAGTGCAATATTGTTCACATGAATAATGCAGGTTGTGCAGGGGGGAAAGAGGGGGGAGGGTTAGAGAGGAGGGATGGACGCGAACTCAACACACTAATGAGGACGGTCCAGGGCTGGTCAGCGAAGTTTCCCTACAAGTTTTGTGTACAGTCGGTGTCCTGTATAAATTATAATATGAAGTCACCCAACGTTTGAAACCTACTTTAAATATGCTCTTCTAGGAGTTATGTTTTGTGCTAGGTGTGTTTTCGGTTTCCATGTACGTTAGACACTACAAAGAAGAACAAAAATCATACAATATGATATTTGTTCTTCTTTTCAGGTAATCGTAATACTAACAAAGATATTTTAAGCAACGTACAACAAGCTATTCAACGTCCGTTATCTTTGTACTTTTATGAATGAATGAATGAAATACTTTATTAAGTCGAGTTACATAGACTCATATTTTGTAAGTATATAAAGGCTTATAAATTATGTCAGTAACATTATGTTGTATGTTTAAATAAATAATAAAATTTGACCACATGTGCATCACCTCTGCTCCATACCGTTAGATATCGCACAGCAGTGACGCACATATTTATGTGCGAGATAAAGATAAAAAGACATTGTATAGTTGTTCACTGTGGAAATATTTATGTGGAAAGATAGGGGGGAAATATATATTAACGAAAGCACCTATTGAGACTACTCTCCAAATATCTACCACTCAATTACCAAAGTTAGCAATAGATACTCAAGTTTCTATTTGAAAACATCTATTTCACAAAAAAAAACCAACCGTTGATAACCCTAACCCCAACCTTTGTCCCGCTCCGACCCCTGCAATAATTTGTTACTAATATCCCTTTAATTATTTTGACGTGCTTTGTGCACTTTGCGTCCTGTTTGTTTTTCCGGGATTGGGCGAGGGTTCTGTAAGTACCTACATATTAACAAGTACTTGGACTTCTGCTACTTGTGTAGTGGTTATAGATTAATTAATGGTTTACCCCCTAAATGATAATGTTTAGGCAGCGAATGAGAAATACAATTTTCATTCCAATGCCCTATATGTAATGAGCTTAGCGGACAGCCGGCCTTGAATAGTTTATCCTCGGTACACAACATTTTTATTAGTATGTAAGTGGTAACTAGATTGCGAAAAATCCGAATCAAATATATCAAATATTATATTATAATAAATTCTATTTGAGCCTGAGGCTGCCACAGCACTGGAAAAATGTTACCTGTATTAAAACTTTACTTATTCAAAACTGACAAAACACTGTAGATATAAAATGAATTGCATATTTTGAAAGTAATATAATATCAACCTCAACGCAGCATGGCATATTTCTGAATCAGTGTCGGTTTGTTGAGTCCATTGAAAAGTGTTACACACGTCGCGCTCGCGTGCAAACAAGTGCGGTTTAATATTCAAGACGGTGTCCGCTTGACTCAAAGAATTAATGAACATATTCATAAAACTTTGTTTCACTGTATCATGTACAGCTTTTATCCGCTGCTTCATACATAAATAATTGAGAACCGTGTATAACATATATATATTAATAAAAAAGACGGGTTGCACTCCGGGAGTGCCGGCAGAAGTGAAAACTTGATTATTAACGTTGTGCATTTTTTATGAAAATCGATAAAAAAATATATAAAAAAACGATCGTTTTAATTAATTAATCGAAACCCTTACAAGCGATTAAAAAATATCGACAATCGAAAAAAAAAAGCTGCTGTCAGACAGACTGTCAGACACTTCTCGCGACAGTTGTCTTGCAGGTGGAAACGGGGCCTTAATCAGCGCGTCTGCTAAAGAACTCATTTCCCCGACTGTACATTTCTGCTAAACAACTCATTTCCCCGACTGTACATTTCTTCTGAGCACAATTTTCCCCCACTGTACATTTCTGCTAAACAACTCATTTCCCCGACTGTACATTTCTGCTAAACAACTCATTTCCCCGACTGAACATTTCTGCTTAGCACAATTTTCCCCGACTGTACATTTCTGCTAAACAACTAATTTCCCCGACTGTACATTTCTGCAAAACAACTAATTTCCCCGACTGTAAATTTCTGCTAAACAACTCATTTCCCCGACTGTACATTTCTGCTAAACAACTCATTTCCCCGACTGTACATTTCTACAAAACAACTAATTTCCCCGACTGTAAATTTCTGCTAAACAACTCATTTCCCCGACTGTACATTTCTACTAAACAACTCATTTCCCCGACTGTACATTTCTGCTAAACAACTCATTTCCCCGACTGTACATTTCTGCTTAGCACAATTTTCCCCGACTGTACATTTCTGCTAAACAACTCATTTCCCCGACTGTACATTTCTGCTAAACAACTCATTTCCCCGACTGTACATTTCTGCTAAGCAACTCATTTTCCCGACTGTACATTTCGTTCGAGTTCGAGTTCGACACAAAACTACTCTCCAACCGTCTTACTCTTTTTCTATGGTTTTTCGATCAACACGAAAATCGGACGCGAGTTTCACAGTTTTTACCCATCCCACAAAAGTGCTCAACGCTGCTAAAGAAGTTTTCACTTCAATTATAATTGTATTAATAATAATATAACTCTCACGCTTGTTTTGGAGACGGTGGCCGGCTTAATTGAAACCAGGCCAGTTACGCAGGAGTAAATTTATAGTGACCAAGTGTGTGTGCAGTACACAAGATGTACGCACGCGCGTGGATTTAGTAGGCATGAAAGTTGCGTGCATTCTATAATATTTCAGAGATGTTTTTCCTGTCATGCGGGCAATACGCGTGGCCAAGAGCATGTTGTCACCCGCATGCGTACCAGTTTCGCGTGCGGGCAACACGCATGACAGGAAAAGCGCCCTCATCTATACTAATATTATAATTGGGAAGAGTTTGTTTGTTTGTTTGAACGCGCTAATCTCAGGAACTACTCGGTCGGATTTGAAAAATTATTTCAGTGTTAGATAGCCCATTTATCGAGGAAGGCTATAGGCTATATTTTATTACGCTACTGTTAATAAGAGCGAAGAAATAGAGGAAAGTGTGGAAAAAACGGGGAAAATTATTTGAAAGGGCTTATTTGATCGCACTTATCTCAGGAACTACTGGTCCGATATGATAAATTATTTCAGTGTTAGATAGCCCATTTATTGAGGAAGGCTATAAGCTAAATCTTATTACGCTTAGACTAATAGGAGCGAAGAAATAGAGGAAAATGTGGAAAAAACGGTGGAAATTATATGAAATTGCTTATTATCTTAAGAATTACTGGAGCAATTTTTATGTTATTAGACAAACATGAATAATAGATCACGTGAAGGGTCATAGCTATTTTTTGCGGAAAAAATGTACGGTTGCGTGAAATTCCTGAATTACGCGGAAGAAGCCGCGCGGAACATCTATATAATTATATCTAATAACATCGTAGGAAAGTCAATTATGTATATTGAATATTTTCTGGACGTAATCTACTATGATAACGCGGACGAAGTCGCGGGCAACAGCTAGTCCGATATAAATTAATATGTATTTATTCTTTTTAATAATGTAAGCAACGACGTAGTTAAATAAAATGAATACATATTTAGCATACCTTAAATGGACGCAAAATCATATGATGTGCATAAACTCATAATAATATTATTATTGACTAACATGCAATATCTATATAATATTATGACTAACTATCAGTAATTTTTTCAGGTATCATAAATCATAATATATTATCTTTATCATGAAAAGTAATAAACAATATCAATCAACCCAATCTACTTTAAATAGAGTTGGAATAAATCCTATCATATTAACCCATCGCATGGAGTCCATTATGAAAATAATCATCTATGATTACGGCGGTACTATCGACCGTGTTTTCACGTTTCACGTTAAACTACATAAAACTGACTGAAAGCATTCCCGTGTTTTGTCATATTACAGTGTTAAGTAAAAATAACGATGCTCACATGTAACCCCTTTGATGCCGTGAGGTAATTTATTTATTTACTTTATTAAGGTTCACCAACAGTACATACATTGATACACATACAAAATAATGAAGCAAAGTAAGGATCTGATGTATGTACCAATTATAGGCGCACACATCATTACAAATTGAGTGACAAATTATTATACTAAATAAATGATATTTGACAAAGATAACAAAGATAAAGTTATTAACAACGATAAAAATATGATTAATACTTGAGTTGCAAGAGAGACAAAGGTAATGTTTCATTATTATTATACATTTTTCGTTTGTAGGGCTCCAACAGTGTTTTACGCTTTAATTGCTTAGCCGTTTATGATATAATATTTTGGCATGATACTTGGAGTCCTAGGAAAAGATACAGGTATTTTTACTTGAAAATCGATTTAACACGATAAATAAATTTGGGCGTTTCTAAAGCTTTGTATTAATATTAATATATTTATTAATATTAATACAAAGCTTTAAGAACGCCCAAATTTATTTATCGTATTTGTGTAAAATATAAATAAGTAAATAAGGTAATATAATAATATTTATGAGAATCATAAATGCAATTTATGGCTGCGGTTTTCAGTAGAATTTCTAAACCTTGATTATTTTAAAAGCAGCAAGCTCTATTGAATTATCTCGTACTCTGAAGCTAACCTTTCGTAGTAAATAGATTACTTAAGATTAATGTTCAATGTACAGTCTAGAGGCTGAAATTATAACTGCTAAGACTTAACCGGTTACATTAGTGTTTTTCAACTTGTGGGTCACGACGCCTTGGGGGTCAATTCTGAATCTAGGGGTCACCATAGGTCGAGAGAACTATTACAGTAAGAAAAGACAATACAGATTAGAAATATTGTTATATATAGTGGGAGAATTTTAACAAAAGGATTTAAAGTATATAATATTGATAAACATGAAACATCAAGTACAACATAGTTGACACACAAACAAAGTGTCAACTATGTTGTACTTGATAGTATTACCAAAGTAATTAACATACTATTAAAGCGAATACTTAAACGGGCTTTGGCCCACCACACATTCCCACCACTGTATCTCCTGTGTCGCCAGGATCGACAGCGGTATCCAACCACGAAAACCCTTTGATATGATCTCAGGGAGCCCGAGGGACATGCTAAAACTGTCTTGGGACCCGCAACGAAATTAATCAGAAGAAAATAGGAGGAGTAGGAAGATTCCAATTTCCCTCCCCATAAAAGCGGGAGACAGCACAAAGTTGCAATGACCGAAAGTCAAAGAACTTAAGGGGGAGCACCACGGAAATAAGGTTAATAATAATTGTGACTCCTAAGCTAAGCTAAGTTAATATTGGAGCTTATTGTGTTTGACTGTTGCCAATAATAATTGTGACAAAAACGCTTGAAGGCACGGAAGTTCCTAGCGCTGTCCACGAGATCACCGTAGTATGCGACTCCAGATGTACAGAATAGGTTGTTTAGCATATTAGTTCTTAGCGAATACTATTAAGTAACATACTATCAAGTAATTAACATACTATTAAAGCAAAGCAAAGGGTTTCGCAAAACATTTTTTCATCCCAGGGGGATCCCACATCATAAAAAGTTTGAAAGTCGCTACTTTACATTATAACTTGGCGTTATTAAAGCGTTATGTGAAAAAACCATTAATTTTATGTATAAAACAGTTTACCTCCTGATTAATTTGAATTTCATGTCACGTTAAGGAATTATTGTAAATTTATTCAGAAAGGGTAAGGAACAATAAAACTAACACAATAAAGAATAACGTAGATTAAGTAACACAATTGTAACCTACATTAATAAGCTGGGAAAATCCCAATATTAAAAAAATAATTAAATGCTAAAAATTAATAGTCGTATCAAGTTATTTTCATGACAACTTATTTATATACGTATAGAAGTTGTTTATTTTTGTATGTTATTAAAGACGAAACTCGAAAGCTTATTACCTACTTCTTAATTCTTTACACAAAAACTACGAATGAATTTTGACCAAGTTTGGCTTAGTGTTTAAACTTTGGACAGATGTTACATCATCTCCTTTTATGTTGCTATTTTTCACAGTAGATGCAGTTATATTGTGAAAAATAACAACATGAAAAACGCCGTGGCTTAAAACTAGCAATTACTAAAATACTTACCCAACATATAAAGTCAGTTCGATCGTTTCTTCCGATATTCACTTTAAAGTGCAGACTCTAGACGCTAGCGGTGTTCTACCAAACAATTGCAGCGATGCTCTCAAATGGAATAACTTAAAACCTTAACAATACAAGAACGCTGGCGAATATTTGTTTGATAGCTTTCAACAGAAATGCTGGCTGAATCAAAGTAATTCATGCAGCGCTCACGAAAAGCGCGGATGCTTCCGTCGGGTGGCGTCGGGTGGCGTCGGGTGACGTCGAGCGTCGAGTCACGCGATTCCGACATTCCGTGAGCCGAGGTGACAAATAGTAAATTTAATTTATGCCTTCCCGCGCACTCAAATTACTCGATAACAAAAGGATGTATCAGATTTACGTCATTCGAGATGATTTCGATTATGATTTGCACGAAATTGCTATTAAGGCCGCTTTCCACGTTGGGCTATGATATAAGAAATATGATTGCCATCATGATTGCGAAGCTGTCTTAAGGTCTCACCTCACGTTCGCGTTATGCTGACTTAACCAAAATATGATAACCACCCTGATTACGAAGCTATGTTATGTTTACGAGTATAGCATGCTTAATCAGCGATTATCATGGGTAATGGGCAGCCATAAGGGATCTCTCCATTAAGCTGGATGATAATGATCCTTCTTTCAAGATGGAATAACCTGATTTTCTCGATGATTATAAAGCTGTCTATGAGTAGATCCATACTAATATTATAAATGCGAAAGTTTGTCTGTCTGTCTGTTTGTTACCTCTTCACGCCCAAACCGCTGAACCGATTTTGCTGAAATTTGGTATGGATATACTTTGAGTCCCGGGAAAGGACATAGGATACTTTTTGTCCCGGAAAAATGTACGGTTCCCGCGCGATAAACGAATTTTGGCGCAACAGAGTTGCGGGCACCATCTAGTATCCTATTTTCCTCTACGATTGTAATCACTTCTATTGGGTCAGCATGGGCCAACATGAATAGGGGCCCTCTAGTTTGTAATAACAAAGTTATAGAATTTGGTATTTGACATTTTATTATTACCTAGGTTAATTAAAGTCCGAATAATTGAGATTGAGATCAAAGTCAGGATACCAAATATGTCGGATCAAACAAATACATTTCTATTTTCCTTCATTTTCTTAATGGCTACAAATGTCTCTACACTGTAATGTATCGAGGATACGGTTTTATCCTTAAATGTACATTTTTATTAATTAATTGACAAGATTTTATCCTTAAGCATACTACTTTATACCTATTATTATAATTATTATAACTACATAATATTATATATTATATATAAAATTCTCGTGTCACAATGTTAGTCCACGAACTCCTCCGAAACGGCTTTACTGATTTTTACCAAATTTTAAATGCATATTCAGTAGGTCTGAGAATCGGCTACTGGGTACTTTATATATTGATAAGTGCATTTGTAAATTATTACAACCTGAGACTGACGGCGACCATTGTTTGTGCGGCGAGTAGCGATCGACGTTGCCATGGCGTCATACTTATTTATTAGTCACTTCAATAAAATAATATGGGCGAAATACATTATATTATTGCAAAGAAACGTTTGCCGGGACAGCTAGTAACAATATATAAATTAATTTAAAACCTACGTTTAAACAGTAATATTCGCTGTGTTAAAATCATCGAATACAATCGAAATAAATAAAAATAAACTTTTATAGTTGCCACAAAAAGGTAAATATACAGTATGCGGAGTAAACCAAGTTTATTTAAAAATGTTTATACCTATTACCTTCCTTGTTTTTTTAGCGGCGATACTCGGGAAATGTAACCGTATAATATATACGCTTTAATAAGGCTGTGTTGTTCTGATATGGGAAACAGGAAAAAGGGGAAACGAAAAATAAAGGGAGCGCATACTTTATAGTAATAAAACGTAATTGAGAGAAATCAATCGCTCCCTTAACAATTTATCGCAAGAATGTAATAAGGCCCATAGAGTGTAAACAAAGCTTAATATAATGTTATAAACTTTTATTTTTAGATAGTAAACAACGGTTTTAGTGGGGTTTTAGTATCGCAATGTTTATTATAAACACACTGAAAATTCACAAAGCTCAATGTTAATCCTTAGTAAAAAAAAAACCTACCTGAGATTCTAGTCTATGATGATGGACTAATATATGCGCAATTCTATTTGAATAACTCGATATTACTTAAAAGCAAAATCTACGTTATTGCTTGTGCATTCGAATGGAACAACTTTAATATCATATGTAATTTCTTAATGCATGTTGAAATAGACATACTAATATCGAAATGGAGCTGTTGCCTGACTTATATTTATACAGCGCGCTCCCGCTACTTTAATTTGAGTATATTAATGTACAGTATAGTTGCAATACAAGGCGTTATACAGTAGACTACATACGCCCGAACCGCGCGAACCGGGGCACGGTTATTAGCTAGATTCCAGATAATTTGAGTAGCAATATAATAGATAGACATGTACTATCGGACAAGTTGATTCCTATAGGCAGATGGCGGACCTATGTAATTTGGTCGCGTTAAGTCAAACCCAGCCGACCGATCACTATTAACATTGAATTGACATAATTCGACCAAATGACGTCGATCTGTCAACTGCCTATGAATCAATTTCTTCGATGCTACAGTTATGTAGTGTACAGTTATGTTATTACATTACATACAAAAAAAGTATGTTTATTTAACTACTAATTTGTTACACTGACTATAATATTATATACAATATGCAATTATAAAAAAAGTAATTAATTGACTGATTTAAGAGTAGGAAGTAAGCGCACACATATTTTACTTGATCTCATTGAAGAAGTAAAACATTGCAACAATATTTATCCGTACTGCAATTGCTTGCAACTGGTATCGGTGTAGGTCTCAGTATTAAGTGTTTTTCAATGGAGCGACGTTACTCTACTCTATGTGCCTTATTTATTTATTTTTATTATTTTTTTATTTAACCATTAATTATTGTACACAAAAACATTTAACAAGATGTACTTATAAAAAAAGACGACACAACAGGTACTGCTTATCTCTAAAGAGATTTCTTCCAGCAGTCCTAAGAAGAGAAATTTGATCAAAACATCAAATAGGGCGTGCACAGTTATACGGAAATGAAATAAATTATAAATTATTACCTACTATGTTATACAATATTATAATATGTACAACAAAACACTAAATTCAAATAATAATACTAAAATACTATAATAATACATTACATACTATACTATAAACCATAAATACTATAAATAAATACATACTATATGTATATTTAAAAATCATGGCTGGATTCAGAATTATTGAGGTAGTACTCCTTCAAGCGTCTTTTAAAGACAGTAATAGTAGGACTATCACGGATGGTGTGGGGTATGAACAGTAAAGGAGTAGGAAAAGAAGTTGGTGCGATGGGATGGGAGGGAAAGGTTTGTTCTAACATTAGGTCTACAAGGGACATCTAAGGGTCGTGAAAAGTTAAAACGCTCTACAAGGTAAAAGGGAGACAAAGGGTTATAATGGATATTATAAAGGATGGAGAGAATATGGATGTTTCGCCGAAGACGAATCGGAAGCCACCTTAGCTGTGACTGAAAAGCAGATACATGGTCATACTTTTTAAGACCAAAGACAAAACGAATGCAGAGATTCTGCAAACGTTCTAACTTTGTCAGCAACTCTTCGGTAACATCTAAGTAGCAGGAGTCAGCATAATCAAGGATAGGGAAAATGAGTGACTGGACTAAGGAAATTTTAGTTTTTAAGGGCAAAAAGTTCTGAAGACGCTTAAGCATGTGTATCGAATAAAATATCTTTCTACTTACCTCATTGACTTGAGGCTGCCAGGACTAGATTTTTTGCAGAATGTGTGTAAGCAATCGGAGTATCATTGTAAATAACTCTGGGCACATCATTTAATCTTTGAGTCATGTACCTGCTGCCGACAATAATTGCTTGAGATTTGTGCGGATTGACTAAGAGACCAAACGCCTTGCCTTATACTGTGGCGTAGTTGCGAGTTGCGACTACGAGATACTCGACTCTGTGATTGCTTCACTGCAAGTGTTTCGTCTGACATAACTCATTTTCATCCTCACAAGTTAGTTTAACGTTATTCATGCACCCCGGGGTGTAGTTAAAATTTGTATAATAGAAAACTCTCAAGTTTGTACCTGCTTCTGACTTTACTCCACGCTTTGTCGTCTGTTTAAAACAATTTTGTAATTGAAATGAACTTAATAAATATTGTGCAGTGGACATTTCTTAACTTGCTCAAGAAAAATTTAAGTATATAATAGTTTCTACTTCAAAATTATTTTTACATTGACTTGAAATGTAATTTAGCGATATATGCACGAAATGCATTTAAATATAAAAACAGTGCAAACACTTGAACAACGATATCAGCGTCTAGCGCAAATACATTCAAACCAAATTGTTTCGCAAACAGGCGATATGCAAAATACCAAGTGTTGTCGCGAGTCTACGAGTAGCGGGAATGTTTAATATGTGTGTGTGCAAACACGAGTCTAATCTGCGCCTTATCGTCGCTGGGACACGCTAGTGCTGTGCCACGTCGATGTCTGCACGTCGACATCAGCACAATAGACAGAACGAACCAGTAGACCAACTACAAACAAGTTGACAAATCGGCGCGTTGTGCCACGTGGTATCGCTGCAAGCATACTAATAATAATCGTACCACCCATACCGTTTTCGGTGACGGTGACCAGTTTCATTGAAACCAGGCCAGTTACGCAGGAGTAACTTTATAGTGCCCAAGGGTGTGCGCAGTACACAAGTGCACTTTCTATTCCTTTTACTCTCATAACCCAGTGGGACGGAAGACCGACACGACTGGCGAGAGATCAGGCGCAGGGCCGACTTTTTGCATGCCCATCCAACACATGGATCTTCTTACTTGTCAAACAATCAGGTGATCAGCCTGCATTGTCCTAATCAAACTTGGAAATAACATTTTTTCAAGGCGGGAATCGAACCTACAACTTCCGAGTCAAGAGCCACGCTCTAAAACACTGGACAATGGAGGCGTTCAAGCATACTATGACGGCATTAACAGGGCGCGCGCCGGCCGATATTACATAACTACGTCAAATATTTTAATAAAAACACTTCTAAGTCGGCCTACTGATTTGTTATGTCTATTGCGACGGTGTTGGGCCCATCGTGTCTGCACATCGACATTAGTGTTGTCCATCGCTGTCTGGTTGTGCGCACTGTGCATGTGTTGTCACGCGCCTGTGTGTATAGATCACACATCGCTCGCACGTAATGGAAATGTGTCAAGTGAATCTGAATTTGCCAAGTCGGTAATGAATTTTAACCGTCTAATGATCGCATATTTCATACGTGCTGTCACTCGGGGATATTGCATGTCATTAGACAAACAATCGCCAAATTGTTATTAATTTGTGTTTTCATGATGTAAACTGGAGTCATGACCCATGATGAATTTGTAAAGGCTTTAGTTTATAGTGAATTCAAATTAATTAATAATTTAAATCCCTCTTTACTCTCTTAATAATAAGAAGTTACATTATATATACTGTGTATGGTATGGACGTTATACAATGCTTATTAACGTATAAGTAAAGAACAAAACATTGTATAGCAATATACAGTTTGGATCTATTTATTAGAAAGGAAGTTAGTTTATTGGGACAACACTAAATTGTCTCCTCTCCCTAATTAAGATTGATTAGAACAGAAGGTAAAGATAGAGCGTGATTAAAAAAGTCGAGCAAGAAAGACAAACTACCGTATTTTTCTCCTATGTATTAATTCTAGCAGGTATTTTAATATACTGAAATTTGACAGTTTCTCCGCCCTCTTTATAATGATTATCTAGATTCGCAGTCTTAACTACTGTCACCAAATTCTACCAAAACTCGTTTCGCAGTTTTGTCGCACAAAACACTTACATCCAGATATCCATACTAATATTGTAAATGAGAAATTATGTCTGTCTATCTGTGACCTCTTCACGCCTAAATCTAATTTCATCAAAATAGGTTCACTTTAATTCCTAGGAAAGGCGTAGGTTACTAATTTTATCCCGGGAAAATGTACGATTCACGTGCGTAAACGAATTTTGGCGCAACGGAATAATTATAAGCGACATCTTAGTTTATCTTCTTCTTCATATATATAAAATTCTCGTAACACAATGTTAGTCCACGAACTCCTCCGAAACGGCTTTACTGATTTTTACCAAATTTTATATGCATATTCAGTAGGTCTGAGAATCAGCTACTGGGTACTTTATATATTGATAAGTGCATTTGTTAAATAAATAATAGTAAATTAAGAAATTAAAAAAAACCCCGCCAAACAACTTTAAAAAGTAATGAAATAATATTTACTGCCTTTAAGTTCAAATAATTCCTAACTTGTGTAAAGTAATATTTTAGTCACGGTGTGTCGGGGGACCGCCAAGTAAACTACAACATACAACCGCCAAGGCGCTGACTATCTCGATTGTTCGCTATGAATTGATTGTGAAATGAAATCAAACATCTACATTAGCGGTCCCCCGACACAACTTGACAACAATTATGGACTAAAATATTACTTTACACAAGTTAGGAATTATTTGAACTTAAAGGCAGTAAATATTATTTCATTACTTTTTAAAGTTATTTGACGGGGGTTTTTTTAAATTTCTTAATTTAATATTATTATATTCTTTTAAAACTTGTGTTGGTTATAATGCAGAATAATTCCTATCCACAGAATCATAAGTATTCTCATGATTACCATCTATCAATGTCCTTTTCGATGAGCCTGTTAATATGAGCCCAAACATTAAACCTCCACTTTGGGTTTATACGAAGCTCGGTTTCTATAGAATCCAGGTGATGCTGCAGCAGTAGCGTGTAAATATTTACTGTTTGTCTACTTCTTACTGGTTGTCGCAATTAAAAAGAGCCCAAACACGAAACTCTAAGATGGCGAGGAGTTGGATATCCTATTGATTACCAGGTGATGGTGCAGCACCAGGTCAACTTTCCATTATTATGTGTACTCATACTTATATTGTATATTCACAAATGTCACGAACTAGAATGAAATATAAAACCCATCAAATGACTACAAGTTGCTAACGGCCTTTCATGAACCAGATAAACCCTGATTGTCCAGCACTGAGCAGGCTGATGATAATGAACTATAGCTAAGAACACTCTCGATCATGTCAGCTTTCAAACAAAAAAAAAACTAGATCAAAATCGGTCCACCCGTTTGGATGCTACGATGTCACGAACAGATACACACACAAACAGACAAACAGACAGACAGACAAGTCAAACTTATAACACCCCTCTTTTTTGTCGGGGGTTAATTATTACAACCTGAGACTGACGGCGACCAATGTTTGTGCGACGAGATAGCGATTGACGTTGCCATGGCGACATACTTATTTAATTCTCTTTGACATCTAATGATATTATTTAATCTATACATTTTTGACCAATTAATTGACATTTCTAATTTGATCTTACTTAATACTATTATATTATCTTTATCACAATACTCTCACTATGACATATTAATAGGTATATTGTATCAATGACTATTTATTATTTAAAACTATGTAATGTAATTATTATATATAATAAGAGTTGAACCATATCCTTTAGATATTTTGTAAAGATGACACTGACATGTTAATATCTTTTTTTTCTTTTTTCTTCTTCTTCGTCTTATATGGTTTGTTTTTATTAATTAGACGATTAGTTAAATTGTACTGTACGCATTGCTAATTTTAAGATTTTATGAATTGACATGTTATACAATACGATAATATATGACTAAATTACTTATAAATTCGATTAATAATGGTGTAATGATTATGACAATGTAATGATTATTATGAAATTAATGTTACTAACTTGAGTCTTGACCAATGTTCATATTTAATGTTTGCATGTCGAGAAAATCGACCAAAATATGTGAGACACTGTAAAATTTTACCATCTTATGACCATATTTTTGCAAATAAAGATTATTATTATTATTATTATTATTATTAATATTATTATTATTATTATTATTATTATTAATCACTTCAATAAAATAATATAGGCGAAATACTTTATATTATGGCAAAAGCAACGTTTGCCAGGACAGCTAGTCTTATCTTATCTTATATATAAAATTCTCGTGTCGTCATTAAGGAAACTTTAATTCAAAATTATGTCAATAGATGGCACTGATAGTAGTTTATTATTTCTAAGAAATTTACTACGTTACAATATTATATAATATTGCCATGCATATTTTTCTCGTATTGATTACTAAAACGTCTGGCGATTTATTTTCATTGAATTAAAGGTTTACTTATAATTGGATCAAATTGACATCAAAATAATATCTTAATCTTATATATAAAATTCTCGTGTCACAATGTTAGTCCGCGAACTCCTCCGAAACGGCTTTACTGATATTTACCAAATTTTACATGCATATTCAGTGGGTCTGAGAATCGGCTACTCGGTACTTATTATATTGGTAAGAGCATTTGTTGAATAAGTAATAGTAAATTATTACAACTCGAGAAAAACGACGACCATGATAGCGATGGACGTTGCCATGGTGACATACTTTATTAAGTCACTTCAATAAAATAATACGGGCGATATACTTTATAATATGGCAAAGAAACGTTTGCCGGGACAGCTAGTATTATATAAAATTCTCGTGTCACAATGTTAGTCAGCGAACTCCTCCGAAACGGCATTACTGATTTTTACCAAATGTTATATGCATATTCAGTTGGTCTGAAAATCGGCTACTGGGTACTTTATATATTGATAAGTGCATTTGTTGAATAAATAATAGTAAATTATTACAACCTGAGACTGACGGCGACCATTGTTTATGCGACGGGATAGCGATCGACGTTGCCATGGCGACATACTTATTTAGTCACTTCAATGAAATAATATGGGCGAAATACTTTATATTATGGCAAAGCAACGTTTGCCGGGACATAGCTAGTAATTAGTATATTATATTGGTGAGATTTAGGGCCTGATTCACCGGTTCCTGATAAGGAGCCAAATAGGCTATTTGACAGATAATGCAAAAAATTCTGTTCCACACGTGTCTGATAAGCCAATCAAGCAGATAAAATCATTGATATCCTATCAGCCCGATCATGTGGCTGTTAAAGGTTTTATTTGTCAGATAACAAAACTTTTTTTTTGAGATCGCGAAAATATTTCCAGCCTGCAGCCATCCTGCAGCCTATTATATTTTTGCCAGTTATCGTAATGATGCAGTTCAGTGTTGTGTGAACTTTCTTCAAGTTAATATAATATCATAATGATATTTTGAATAAACATGGATCTTTTAGAGATTTTAGAAGATGAATTAGATGATTTTTAGGGTTCCGCAACCAAAAGCCAAAGGGTAAAAACGGGACCCTATTACTGAGACTTCGTCAACGATATTCTATGTTACTAACGTAAGAAACTCATTGGACGTCGTTGTCTGTCTGTATGTCTTTATCTGTCTAGCCAAGTGTGAGTCTGACTCGCGCACAAAGGGTTCCGTAAAAGTAGGCCATAAATTGTGTTTTTTGGATGGGAATGGCCCCCCTTAATTTTTTATTTTATTTTAATATTATTATTAAAAGAACACATATAATTAAACTAGCTTTTGCCCGCGTCTTCGCTCTCATTAAGAAGTATAATTATATATACAATCTTTTATCCCCTTAGGGGTAGAATTAATAAAAATCCTTAATTAGCGGATGCCTACGTCATATCATCTACCTGCATGCCAAATTTCAGCCCGATCCGTCCAGCGGTACGGGCTGTGCGTTGATAGATCACGGATCACCATGTCTGTCAGTCACCTTTGAGTTATATATATATATATATATTTTGTGAAAAATTCAAGTACCTACCATTATTTATATATAGCAAAAAGGCCAAAAAATCATGTTTGTTGTATGGGAGCCCTCCATAAATATTAATTTTATATTGTTATAGCAGCAAGAGATATACATAATCTGAGAAAATATCATATCTCTAGCTTTTACCGTTCTTGAGTTACAGCCTGGAGATAGACAGACAGACAGACAGACAGACAGACAGACAGACAGACAGACAGACAGACAGACAGACAGGCAGGCAGGCAGACAGACAGGCAGGCAGGCAGACAGACAGACAGGCAGACAGACGGAATAGCCGGGTGCCGCTTGGGAGTTGATGAGTTTAAGGGTTAATGGCATTTAAGTTTTATTATGTAACAAAATAATGTTTGTGTTTTCAAAATAGAATGTGTCAATAAATTTAAGAGAGAAATAAAAGTATTAATGCAAAAAGTATATATTATTATCCTTCAATATTCAATCACTGTTACAATTGAAATATTTAAAATTAAGTTTTATAATTACTACTTTTTATTTTCTTATTCACATTTTAAAACTAACAGAGTTAACACTTAACTGAAATGGAGGAGGAAGAAAAGCTATTAAAATAAGTATAATATAAAATATTTGAATAGCCTTTCTTCCTTCTCCATTTCAAGTTATCTACTCTTTTTTATAACGCATTTCCATCTTCAACATCAGCTGTTTCTTAAAAAAAATTCCTGGAGTTCTTCCTCAAGAAGGGTTTTTTGTAGCTTTACAAATTCGAACTTTTCTTCGGCTAATAATTTATCAAAAGATCTTTTTGCTTCGGGTTTACCTGTAAGGAAATACATATTTTTAATATGCAAGTATTTCATAACAAATACTTAAATAATGATATCCTGCAAAATTCAGCTAGGGAGGCAAATCTGCCCAAGATCAACATCAACCAGCTGCACTGAACACAAATACTGGTAGGTAGGTTATAAGACTGGTAGGTGATCAACTTTTAAGTCAGATCAGATACAATAATAATTATGTCACAAAAATGTTAAGTACACTGGGTGGTTGAACTTGTTACCTCTGGGTTATGAGTTATGACTTATGAGTCATTACTAATTTCACAGATTATGATGTTTGAGATTTTAATAATACTGAGTAAATGTAAATGTTCTAAAAGTCCACTGTGGACTCTTGGAAATGCTATTGTATTCTATTGTTGTCGCGGTCACCGGTGTCCTTATGGGGCTTGAAGGATTAAATATTTATTCAGTATCAGGAAAACTTACACAGAGCAGGATGTTTTTTTGATCAGTAGCACCTCAATCGTGGGTATCACAGACATAATAGATTTTCATTTGTTATGCAACAGCCGGCTGCCGCTGGGTGAAGGTTCCACAACAACTATATCATCTTGGCAAGAAGTACTAGCCACAATAATATCTATTCTGGAATCTGGAAACAAACAACATATGTACTTATAAATTTACATTATGTTTTTTTTATTAAGGATTTTATCTAATGAAAATATTTACCATTCACTGTATCACTAGCTGTCATTGGAATCAGATAATACAGATTACAGAGAGTTTATTCAAACATAGGTATCAACAGCTGTCTAATCTACAACTAAAGACTGAACTGCATCATGCATGAGACAGAGCACAGCATGCTGGAGAGATTGGAGACACAAATCCATCTTCTTAGTCGTTTCCTTATCATTTCCTTTATTCGACTTAACCTCAATCTTTAGACATGTATCACTAGTTTAATAGAACTTCCTTGAGGCTTCTTTGACTGTCTTAACTGTCTGTTTCCAACTCAGACCAAAGAAACAAGGTTTCCAACGAAATCGTGTTTTTATTATAGTAGTATAGTATCCTCAATCCCCATGGGAAAATTTACACTTCTCTCGCGATTCTTTCCGTTGTCTAATATAGCGTCTCGTATATAAACATTTTTTAGTCTACATTCTATAATACAAATCACAAAATATTAGGTAAATTATTCAAGAAACTACTTAGAAGAACATAGAACCCACAGATTACTAGTATATATTTGTAGATAGAACCATAGAACACTGAAATATTTTCAAATGTCTTGAAAGGTGTCACCTACGATTCGTTTTATGTATTTCATATTCCTTGCATATTAAATATGTGTGTTGTTGAATCAAAACCTTTTGACTCTTTTAAAACAAATCTTATGTAAAACTTTAGTAAATCCATCAATACATACGTCAATTCTATTTTTTTTGCTGTTTTTTTCTAATATATTTATGTGAAATTATGAAACTATTGTACTTTTCAATATAAGGTTGAGTTAAAATGGAACGTACGACGGAAATTGCGACGTTGCCACTCCGACTGTCAAATAAGGTTAGAGTTAATTATCTGGCGCGAAATTTAACAGAGACGTACGTGGTGGAACCATAAAGGTAATATACCTATCGGAATAGAGAAACAATCCCGAGCTGTCAAGCTTAACCAAAATTTTATTTACATCTGTACATCTCAATGCATCTGTGTATACAATTATGTTTACGTGTGCGTGTCAGTGATGTACAAACATCTTGTAATTCGACAAAATATCGATCATGGAATAATAATTGTAAGATTGTAAACAAAATAAAATGGGATAAAATAAAACTGCATAGATATATAATAAAATTGTAATTTTGAAGTAAAATGTGACTTTTCTTCAAAATGCTTGCTGCATAATTAAGTATGCATGAAGTTTTCTTCGGAGTCCAGTTTGGACGGTTAATTATTTTAAGCCGTGAATTTCTGGTATCCAGGTCAGCAGGAAATTTGAAAAATTGGCCAAGTGTAAGTCGGACTCGCGCATGAAGGGTGACCGGTTTCAACCGGGCATTTTCTAAAACCCGACACGATACGACACGACATGACGTCATGACACGATTCGACACGACAGGTTATGTCACGTGACAATATGAGTACACGACACGACACGACTTCACTAGACCCTATTAATTTTCAATTCACTCTCAATGAGCCCTTTTATTTGATGCCCATCTTGCAGAAGTGCTTTCAACTATTCCCCTATCTTGGATGAGCAGCCATATTGGATGTAGAATGACATTACATCTGTGGAAATTTCAGAAGTCTATTACTATTATAGTGGTTCTTGTTATACAGCCTGGACACAGAGAGATGGACGGACGGATGGACAGACGGACAGGCAACGAAGTCGTAGTAGTAGAGCGGGCTGCGGGACCCCACTACTAGGACTTTTTACCCTTTGGGTGCGGAATCTTAAAAACGATGAATTATGTATGATAGTATATCAATATACTTAATCTAATTATAAACTACGGATGAGTATGTTATCATTTCAACATTCCTAGATAATTAGTATACTTAACTAAAAAATATTTTCATATCGATACAACTTATCGATAAATTGAGGCAGCCCTAGTGTAAAATATATGAAAATTGTTTACACAAAATATCCTTAAATTGTGCACCAAGGCTAGTCAAGTTATGTTTTCCATATAATGAACCCTTTAAAGAAGTGAGTTCTCAAAATCAATACCAATAACTCGTAGGGGATTGGCAAAAATAAACTTAAAACTAGGCCCTGTCGATGTAGAATAATTCACCTGTGAAATGAATATTTGTCCGGGTTTTTTCGATGTGTGGATCCAGAATCATTCCACAAACAATTAACCATGTTTCTAGAGCAGTATTTCTAAAAACTATTCATTATTTAACTTAAAATCACAATTTTTCTGAAAGCCCAAATTGACAACGATCGGCCCAGGGGCAGACAGACTGTCAAACAGATGAAAAAAAAGCTATGCAACCTCAAATCACGCTTCTCTTTCTACCACGCAGTATTACTGATAGTGACATCTCGCTTGCTCAGGCCTTTGTTTCTCTATTCCGATAGGTATATTAACTTTATGGGTGGAACCAAAAAAATACATCAGTTGGATTTATATGGCAGATATTTTTATGTGGTAAATAGATAATGGGAGCTTTATCAGGAAGCGGTGAAACAGGCCCTTACTAAAGCTTACATATTATGTCTAACCCCTCGATCTCGACATGTATGGATCTTATATTTTAATTAATATGAGTGTTAGTGGGTACTTGGGGTCACGGTGAGGTAAAAGTTATCTTTATTAAAGATCGTTATCGTAGACCCCTGATGTAGGTGTGAATTAATTACAGGATTCTGTACACGGGTCTGCCAACTTTACAGACTGAAATTTCAAACATTTAATGAGAAACATGTAAACGAGGTCTAATTATTTTAAAATGTATGACTATTCTTATCCATATTATAAGAAAATTTACCGCTTAAATCGCTTAGTAAATTTTAATGAAATTTAGTAAGTATGGAGATACTTCGAGTACCCGTAATAACATAGGTTGGTTTTTATCCCAATAAAAATGTACCGTTGTCGCGCGATTAACAAATTTCCTGCTACATCTAGTAATTTTTTTCGATGACGATCGCAACTCCGTTGCGCTAAAATTCGTTTATCGCGCGGAAACCGTACATTTTTCCGGGACAAAAAGTATCCTATGTAAGTAAAAGTATCCTATGTACTCATAATATATGTACTATCCCGGGACTCAAAGTATCTCCATACCAAATTTCAGCAAAATCGAGATGTATACTACATTCCGTTACTATACTACAATCCGTTCAGCAGTTTGGGCGTGAAGAGGTAACAGACATACAGACGTACAGACAGACAGCCACACTTTCGCATTTATAATATTAGTATCGATAATAATGTTTTTGTCGCATTATAAAAATTACTACATAACGGAGATAACATACGTTGAAAACAGTTACACAAACCAACTACAATATGTTTTATATTCGAGCTTAAGCCAAATTTAAAAAACTGAAATTCTTTCTTGAGTACCGGATGTTTTCGATGAGCCAATATCAGATAAGGTAAGATTCTTCGGAGTGCAGTAATAAAATATTTTATGACTCTTTTCGCCCTATCACTTCTAGTACAACTCCAAGTTGAACATTTTTAGTTTTAATGCCAACATGTTTTAGCTCTATTATCTACTACAAGATTATTATTTCACTCCGCTACCTTATTATTTTTGTTCAAAGATCTGTCGAATAAGTTTTGTAATATATAAATAAGTCAATAAAAATACGACAGCTAAATAAGCAATTCCGTTTTTCTGCTCAATATTTTTTCATCTAATAAAAGTTTGCTTAAAACTCGATACGAGTATAGTATTGGCTCAATATCCAATATTAGCTCGAAATTACCATTACAAGTTCTCGTTAACTTTAGCGAATTTGTTAATATATACTTTGGCAGTTCGAGCGCCCGCGGCCTGGCGTTTTCATGAAAAATTGTTACATTCATTCTCGATATGAATGTTGTTTCAATATAATTGGACGTTATTTCCATCTTTCCAATACGAGCAGCTATAGTGTAACATTATATTTTTCTTTAGATTAAGTTCAGTTCAATACTTTTTTTTGTACTAATGGCTGGTTTACACGTATTAAGTAGGTAAGTAGTAACTAAATTCTAATTGTCATCTAGTTTAGTACTTACTTAATTTTAACTTAGTACTTGCTACTAAATTTTGTGTTTACATGCAATTAACAACTTAAAATTAAGTTAAATTTAGTTAACTACTTATCAACTTAATACTTGTAAACCAGCCATAACAGAGAAGTTTGGCAGATAGTGGACCTTCGTCACATTTTGTTGAATGGACATAGCATGAAGCAATTTCTTCGATGATACCTATTGGTGCTCCCACACCGCCGTTAGAAAATGTTTGTAAACATTTTCTAACATAAAAACATTTACTAACAAATGTTGTCAATTGTTACATTTTGTTAGGAACTGTTACATGTTATAAGTGCTCCTACACTAATAGAAAATGTTTACTAATGTTGACTAATATTTTATAACATTTAAATCTGGTATTGGATCACCGCATACCCCGTCGTCCTTTATAAAAGGTTTACAAACAAAATGTAACGCAATATGTTTTATTTTATTATAATTTGTTAACTTACGTTTACTAAACATTTTTAAACGTGAAAGCATTTTAAACATTTTTTAACATTTGTGATTAAATGTTTGCTAACAAATGTTTACTAACGTTACTAAACATTTTCTAACTGCGGTGTGGGAGCACCATATTATGACGTCGTTACATAGAAACAGCGTTCATAAAACCCTCATAATCTACCTCCTAATGTAAGTTTTTGAACATAACCATATTAACTTATTAATAAATTTTAACTCGTTCAATCTAGCATTACTATCGACATATTACAATAAAGTAATTAATGTAATAACAATAACAATATATTTTGTCGTTTTAAAACTGAATAAAAGCTAGATATTAAAAAAGTTGGTACCAGGTTTACCTTGAGGAGTTAGCGGAGATAATAGCACTGGATAAATATTATCTTTATTTCCTAATTCAAATGAAACGGCCCCTCATATTCGATGTCTGTGTACCTGGTACCATTACCCGTTACCCGGGAACCCCTTACCCCTTACCCGGGAACCCCTTACCCGTTACCCATTACCCGGATACGCGGTGCACACGTACGTGTCTAAGTGATTCCATCCGGTTAAATTGGAATAATCTAATCTTTGTCTCCTTTATCTTTTGTCCTTTGTTGTGGTTTAAGTAATGACGTTTTTGTTTAATCAATTACCGTTTAATCTGTGATGTGTATTGTTCCATATGTAGGTACCTAGCTTTTATAGGATGTAACTAAACTAAACGATAATACTTAAGACGTGTATTATCGTTTAGTTTTGTTACATCCTACTATTACTAATAAATATAATATAATTACTAAGTAATATGTATCCGTTACATTAGAGTTCACTGTGAAAGTTGCAGCGCAGAAAGAGCAATTTTTTGTGATTAATATGGGCAACAATAAAAAAATAAATTCACAAAATTTTATGCACAAAAATTAACTATGAATATCAGCTTAAGTAGGATAATATCCCTTTCACAGTCTATGATCACATTTTTCACAGTTGACCGTAGTAACGACTTTAATCAAACGTAGAAAATTTCGTAAATTATATGAGCGCGGTTCGTAAATTAAATTAGTACGATGGTTGGAAATTTAAATATTTATTACCGTATTCAAATTAGTATTCATTGTTTTGGTTATTTTATTGCGGTCGCGGTTTCGCGGAATTCTTAAAACTTTTTCCAACTTTGTCTTGATTAAAATATTAATTTATGATAATATACGATAAAAAAAAATTGATGCGCTTATGACTATAAGATTGTTTACCTTAAAAGTAGGTAAGTATTACATAACAACATTATTTGCAGACTTTAACAAATTTTAAGATTAGCACAAACAAGCAAGTAATATTACTTTTATTAATAAGAAGATTACTTTTATACTAACGTAACGTTACGTTAGTATAACGATAAATATACAACAAAAATTAATAACATAAAACCAGAATATAAATTGGCTGGAAACAGAGGTGGAGGAAATCCAAATATTTTTCCACGTACATATTTCGCCAACCCTCGTACAAAATATAGCGCGATTATTACCTCGACACTAAACCTTCGGGAAAGTATAACAATATGCGGGAAATATTAATAACACGCTCCTGTTTACGTTGTAGAGAACACCTCTACCCAGTAATTGTTCCCTTACTCGATTACTGGCGTATGTTAAGGATATTACGCGTACATTGCTGTAATAGAATAGGAAGATGAGCCACGCTTTCGGTTTTATTACGTTATGGAACGCTCAATCATGGCTAAATCATAATATTGGCTTCGTTATTGTTAGGAACTTGTGCGCGGTATTGTTTCGAAATACCGGGCTTCACAGTTATTAATTTAATTAGTACTAAAATACTATTATCTAAGCATAATTTTGTGCACCTAAAATTACAATAATTATTATCACTAATATTATTGTGTACTCTAGTATTTTCATTTTAATAAATAAGTATTATTTTTATTGTTATTGTTCTGCTTCAGTGTTAAAGCCATGTAGCTGTACTAATGACTTTTGCAGTATGTTACCTAGTATTTTAGTTGATAAAATAATATACCTACTATTTTTATAAGCTGCAGTTACTGCAATAAAGAAAAAACCAAGAGAACATAAAGCGAATTCTTAATCTTATTATTTATCTTCCTCTTTAGTTTGAAGAAGAAAATTTAAATCTTATTTAGCTCATTTAATCGCAATTAATGATTTTAGAAATTATTGATATTTTGAAATGTGTTTAGTAAACATCACAAGCTTACTTTGATCAAACGTCACCGAAGTTTGTGCTGTTCCGGCAGATTGTTGTTACAAACACAAACAAAACACAAAATTAAGTATGGCTGAAGCTGAAGAATATTCGAAACGTCCATCAAAGTTGTATAAAATTGTTTGTTTCGATAACAGCTTACAATCACCGTCATCAAAGCAGAATTTATTATTATCAAACGTTTTACAATAAATACAAGTTTATGAAAATAAATATAAATTATTATTATAATGCTAAAGCAACAACGGCATAAAATGTGCGTGTATAAATAATGTTAAAATAGATTCAAACGGTAGCTCACATTGAATTGTTACTATTTCGCCGAAAGGAATAATTTCTACTACTCCTATTTTCTTCTTATTAATTTCTTTGCCAAGATAGCTTTATCTCGTTCCTAGGGGTCCTTTAAATTATATGTGGTCGTTGTTAAGCATTTGTGTACTAACCCACATTTTTTTGTTGAGTTCTGAATGCTATCTTGTTATAAATGATTATAGATCAGGACTGCATTCATAACTCAATACCTAATTTTTTATTCACAAATTTTTGTCCATCTAAGGGTTTTAATAGTTGAATACCACTGTCTATATAGTGGCGACTAGTGGCGGTGCAATAGATACAGTGGTGTGAATGTACGGTGGACTACTGCCCGTTTAAAAAAAAACAAATTCCAGTTTCTGCACCAATTTCAAAACAATGCAAAATATTGCAGAGGAAAAACAGTAATTCGGTGTAATTACATTGTAGTATGGCCGGCGGGCGTTAATTTGTGAAACTGTACGGAAACCCAACGCTTAGGGAGCAGGAGCAGCCGATTAATTCAAGAACCCGAAGCTTTGCTGAATTAATGGCCTTGCCGTGTCGTGCGCCTATTGATTGTGATTCATGCATAAATACGAGCCAATATGTGGCTAATGCTTCATAGAATATGCCATATTATTCTTCGCATTGTGAAATATATTAATACTTACCTCGATCGTGGAACGAGACAGAAAAGCTTATCAATACTTAAGCAATAGCAATGCAATGCAATATCTTATCAAAATGAATACTAACGTAGCGATAAGTTTCTTCACTAACCTAAATTTTATGGATGTTAGTCATCTGAATTAAACATTTTTTAATAGCTTATCTATTATCATCGCAGCCGCATGTTGCCACTTGGGAGTTGAAAAATAAATAATTTGGCAAATTATTACTTTTGTACTTATTTAAATATCTGCAAAGGTTGAACTTATAAATTGACAAAAGCTTGTGAAAAAAATTACTGACAGTATCTAAAACAGGAGGCAAAATTAAACCAAAAATATTTTGAGAACTTTGTCACCTTATTCACAATAAATACGACGAGCACTCCACCATTTTCATACTTAAAAAGCTCAATTGTCAATAGAAAGGGCCGTTGTGCTTGTATGCTTTCGTAATATGTCCATAAAAGTGTCCAATCTTTAGCCCCGGTCCCGGGGGGACACCGACCCTATTGTTTCAGTTCGACATGGGGAACTTACGGCCCTTTAAATATATTACTTAGCTCTAGTTGGGATACAATATATTGAAACTTTATCGCACTAGCTCATTCCACGGCTTTGTTTCTGCGGAATTTAATTACACGTTCCTAAACCTATTGGGCCTTTGCACTTTATGAAAGGAATTTAAAACACTGTACTTATAGATATATTTTCACAACACATAGCATAAATATTGCCTACAATATATTTTAGTAGCTACATAACCTTCTGAAATACAAAGTCCGAAAAATATGTAAGAAGCCAGTATATGAAATTGTCCCATTTTGGTCACAGATGTGATCGCAATTTGTAGTATCCGATGTGTTTTGATTTTTATAGTTACAGACCAATACAAGAAGTTGAAATAATTACATTGTCCTCAAAATTAATCTAAACCAAGTGCAACAGCTGTAAGCTCTAACTAAAACTAAAATTTTCTATACTTAATATAATTTTTATATCAGTTTTTAAATTATTAATTGCATGTAGGTAAACACAAATTTAGTAGCAAGTAGGAAGTTCAAATTTACTTAAGTAAGTATAAAGTCATAAGTTAAAATGTAGTTGACTACTTCTCTACTTAATACGTGTAAACCAGCCATTACTGCTCGGAACTATACTAGGCCTGTATTCACTTTGATTAGTAATAAGTGCAGGTGATTAGTAATCAGGAGAAAGCAAGTATGGACAGCGACTGATTAGTGCAAGTCCTTTAGTTCCTGACCAAATTCAAAGTGAATACAGGCTCTTATAGTGAAAAATTATTTTTATTTCTACAAAAATAGTTGCTACGAGGGTTGCTACGAGCTACGTTGCTACGGGCTACGCTGCTACGGAGCTACGCGACGCGCGACGTAGCGAAAAGATGTTATTATTGTAGCTGTTGTATACTATACAATGTATAGTATATCGTATACTGTATAATGTATCTCATTTTCTCATGTGTATAATCGCACTCATCATTATCAACTGAAACGCTTTGTTGCTTTCAAAACGTTTTTGTAGTAAAAGAAACATATTCTTTTATTTCAGTTCAACATTAAATAACATTTTAAATACAATATTTTATATTCGTTAAGTGTTTGTAAGCTTTATTAAAATATTCCATTCCGCTTTTGTTGGAACAGGAAACGAAAAGTCCACAATATACCCTAATCGGATATCAAGATCCTAACAACGTATTGTGTCCAACAGCTGCTCGCTGGCTTAAAACAATCGCCGCATATTATATTCGTTTGCATAAAATACATTTCGGTATCACAATAAATAATGTTTTAGCTAGAGGACGAACATACTATAATTATTTACATAATGGAAGTTTCATAGGCAAAAGGCAAAACCTAAATTTTCATAGTTCATTTTATTACCTCAAGCCGCAAATGGTCGCATGCGACCGCGATATCAATAGAATTCCAAGAATTCGCGATCGATGTATTATTTATTTATTTTTATTTATTTATTATTAAAGTTAATTAAAACGGGTTACCCCAATTACAATAATTAACTACAACTAAGCACTATCTTAACTTAAAATTAATGATAACATTGTCACAAAAAATACACAAACAGTTAACTACACAAATTAAATAGTAACAGAAGATACCCTTTGATACTTAATCTCACAGAATCTTATATTTTTTTTGCCTTATTTATTTATTTATTACATAAGTTATGTATTACTAGAAAACACTAGGGGATAAATTTAAAAATTACTTTTTAATCCGTCGATCACCAATTCCTGGAAATATTTTGTTATCGCGGCCCTACGGGGCTTGATGGGTCAAAATCGGATAATTAATTTTAATCTAGTCTATCCTTAAAACAAGTATTATTAATGTTTCGTAACGAATTTCTTATTCTTATTCAAAACGTGCCGTCGAAAATAAAATATGCACCCGAAATCAGAGTCGGATTCATTACGCTGTTTTCGAATTGAGTGAGCTTTAACTGAAGTTTTATTTCAAAACGCGACGATTTTATTGATGCCTTTATAAAATCTTATTGTCTTTGGTTCTTCCTTATCAAACGTAACTATACAGTAGCTACCTTGTTGTTAATAGTTCGCTGTTATTATTGTATTCTCTGGTTTTGAACAAAATATATTATGTTTCAGTCTTATATAACTTTAACAATTATTTTATGCTATTAATGTATATCAAATTTTTATACGATAGTTATAATTTACGACCTATCATCAGTAGATATTAGAAATTACCCTACTATGAGTTGCGAATAATTAATACAGGCATCACTAAATTAAGTTTATTCTTCTTGCACTAGTCTTGGACCTTGGTTTAAATAAAGATTCAAACAATTCAAAGAGAAAGCATGTAATGATATGCAATCACCCAGACTAGCATAAATAATCTTTAGGGCCTCTTTACATTGCAGCGTGACGTAACGATGCGATGCGATGTATGTTTATAAAATATTTTAAAAAGTTTCACAACGCAAAAACGCAACAATATCGTTGTGAAACAATAAGTATTTCACAACAACATTGACATATGAACTGACTCTTAGTTATAATAAGATACAATACTCACAGGTTATAGTGTACGTCAGCCATATTAGGTCGATGACCCAGGGCCCTTTCGAACGCCACCTCAGCCTCCGCCAGCCGCCCTTGGCTCGACAGCACGCTGCCCAAGTTCCCATACGCTGAAATTAAAAATAAACATCTAATCTTGCAATCAACTTCATATATCGAAAGTATTTTGTATAAAAAAAATTAAAAAGCAAAGTTTTAATGTAATTAATAATAAACGATCAAAATAAATAATATAAGGAAAATATTATTGTGTCTAAGGCGGCCCCTAGACGATCAATTGTATTGTGCAACATCACGCTTCCATTTCATTAAACATTTGATTTGACAATTAGATTGAAGACGCGCGATGTTCAATATCAACTCTAGACGGTCAATAATATTAAGCAATACGTGATATTGCGCAATAAAATTGCTCGTCTAAGGTTATTTGCTATTAATAAATGCCCTTTGCCAAATTACAGATTTTGATGAACTAATAAAGATTCCGAACCTTTGAATACCGAACTACAAAGGAGTCGATAGTCTTGGCAAGGCTCATAATGTTGACCGTTAGCACACAACGTCAAGTCAAATTTAAAAGCGATGACCCGTGCAATGTTCAGGTCATTGGGTTTCACGCGTGTTTGGTGACCTTTATATTTCAAGTACGTCGCTGTTTTTGTAATCACCGAGTTTTAATTTAAGATGTTATGGCCTTTATCATGAAGTCAGTTTTTTTATACTTTTGACTATATGAATAAATTATGAAGTGTTGACTCGCCTCGTGGCTTTGATTTATTAGTATTATTATGTTGGTGTTATGATAAACCTAAAAATTTACTTAGTGAAATTAACATTACTAAATGATTTAATGTTTGTTGACATAAACATAAGTGGCGGGAGTTAAAATATGAAAAAGAACAAAATAAAATATAAAAAATATGTTCTTTTTTACTAAGCCCTTTGACTTGTTAAGCTGAATTAGTTATGTAGCGACGTCCTTGCATAAATCAGTTATAATAGTCCATATTTAAAAATTATAAAAGTTTAAAGTAGTCACGACATTGCGCTCGACCTAATTGCCTTATAACTTTCAAAATGTAAATTTTAAATCTTACAAAGGACTTGACCTCGTTAATTTTTGTTTACTTACTTATAAATTCATTTTAAAATCTACTTTTAATACTTTTTTATATTGGGATGGCAAAAAATTGCATGTAAAATCTCAAAAATTACAAAAATGTCAGATAATATAATAATAATATAATATAGACTATGGATGCTTCAAACCACGTCAGTATGGCCCCGTGCTAATGTACCTGAAGTATGTGTGTTACGGGTACCAGACAACGGAAATATATTTAATTATTTTATATTACTATACATCATCATCAGCCTATTGCCGTCCACTGCTGAACGTAGGCCTGCCTTTTATACTATAATTACAGTATACATAATCCATGTAATTTATATTTAAGATTTTTATTATATGATACATATAATATTAAAAGTTGAACGCAGATTTGGCCGCACCGCACGCACCGCAGTCGCCGCATTTCGAATTCTTCATATAAAGAATGTAGAAGTTGCGAAGACTGCGGCGCGGGCGGTGCGGCCAAATCTGCGTTCACCTTAATGCACATTCATGACCCAGGAACATCGAAAACATTTTGTTCCGTCGGCGGGATCCGAACCCGCGGCCCCCGGCTTGAGCTCTGCAGACCTCTCAACCACTGAGCCACAGAGATCATTATAAGTTATTAAAAGTGTTTGCTAAGAGCCTTGAGGTATCTATAAAATATCTTGATCAGTTTTCAATCCGTTCCTATCCGAAGCGACTAATAAGTAGTTAGTAATAACCTAGAAGCTATCCATTACATTTCATTACGCTAAAACACTTAAGTGAGGCATGTCACATATTGATAAACAAAGTGTACTCAAAGACGCAATTAAAACCGATAGAAATTCAATACATGGCATTCAATATAGGCAGTGAACTAATCTGATGGCGTTTCCTATCGTCAGTCACTCGATACCGTGCGGCTTTCACGACGGCTAGTGTTGGACCGCTATCGACAAGCACGATATATTGTACAGCTATGAGTATCGACTTTGTATCTAATATCGACTTTAAAGAACAATATTATACTTAAGGAAAAGAATAACATTCAATATTATTTGTTATGTTAATCATATAGAAAAATATTTATGCTAAATTCTTGTAGTATAATAATATTATTTTATGATGGAAAAAATATTCTAAAAACAATCCTATTTCCTAGGCAATTTATATCCATCCCAATCATTTAGCTATTAAATCGTGAAGAGACTCAGGTCAAATTTCATCACCTCCTGATAATGTGTCGAATAAGCTATCCGCAACTTATTTAACAGATGCTCCATATTCTATCTGTCAAGTTAAGTTGTGAACAGCCTATCTGGCACTTTTTAGGAAGTGGTGAAATAGGCCCTCAGACTTTCGCATTTATCAGTAGAGGGAAATACTGGCAAAAATATTACCTAAAATAGTTCTTTGAATAGCAATGTACACCCACATGTCGTATTGCCATTTGATTGAATAAAGGACTGGGATAGTGGATACAAGGCTGATATCACACATCCGCAAACTCGCAACTCGGTGGACCGTACGCGATTATACTGGATGTGTACGTCAATAAGCGCCCCTATTCACGACAACTAGAACGTAAGACTATTGATAAATTGACATGTAAAGGCTATTCACGCTTTGTGCTAATACGTTTGAGCTCTGTTTTGTGATGGCTACTGAGTTCGGTTTCTGCGAACTAGGCTCAGACGCATGTAGTGCAACTGATGTTTACGACAATACGTACGGTGGTACACCGTACAACTAATCTAGTCTTTAGCTTCTCTTATATATAAAAATGGATTGCCAATTGTGTTAGTAACGCTATAACTCGATAACGGCTGAACTGATTCTGCTAATTTTAGTCTTAAAATAATCCTTGAAGTCCAGGGAAGGTTTTTAAGTGACACGAAGTTCACGTCCGGGACAGCTAGTTTTAAATAAAAACTTGTATAATTTAACACAATATGATTAATGCAAAGTGTATTTTTCTTTTTTTTGTTTGTCTGTCTGTTACCTCTTTACGCTCAAACCATCGTTTGAGTTCCGGGTCCTGTACATTATCGAATGTATAATGCTGAAAAATGTACACATCTTGCGGGACAAACGAATCGCTCCGCGTAGCGAGGGAAAATAAAACGTGTAGAACTTTATGGCTAGAACCAACTAAGCGGCAATGAAAAGTTGCTCCTAAACTCTTTTTGTATCGATTAAAAAACTAAAGTGTATATGAAGCGAGAGTTCTTGGAAGTTCAACTTATTACAAATACGCGTCTAACAAATTGAATCCAGCCTTTAGTGGGAGATAAAAAGAATTATCCGCCTTAACGGTTATTTAGAGAGCCGGGCTTACGAGCCAGATTGATGTTTTATTACAAAATATTTTGTAAAGCTCCCCCTTTGCGCGACTTCTCAAATCGTTTCGACTTTGAGAAAACTTGCAAAATATATTTTTAACGATTTATTTAAAAGATAATAAAGATTCGTAATTGGTGAATGTCCACCAGTAGATAGATATATAACTCATAATTGCTCACAAATTGGTACTGTAACTAGTTCGACTACCAGTACTACAAGTTTACAAAATATTTTTCTAAACTTTGTCTGACATTTCAAATTAACAAATAAACAATTGCAACAATTAAATTATATTGTACATTTTTCAAAGCTTTTCAAAATACATTCGCGCTAAACTGCAAACTAAACTGTCGGCTATTAATCGGGATTGGCTTTTCAAAACATACAAAATTGTCAGTTGCGAAATACGCATCGTAGGCATTTCACAAAACAATCAAATTTTTGCGAATTTAGCACAAATCTCGTGGAATGACGGATGAGTGACGAGCCTGAATACTTTGTATTTAAACCGCTGCTTGATGATTTTTGGTTGACAAAAAGTTGGCTCAATATTTTATAACATGACGCATAAATATTTTGAGTACTCCCCTTAATATGGTTCCAAGGGCGGTACTCAAAATATTTATGCAATGGCATTGAGACTAGACTTGACTAGGTGGGACGACGATCTCCGTTTAGTCGCGGGTCCATGTTGGATGCGAGTAGCAGGAGATCGGTCATCTTGGCGTTCATTGAGAGAGGCCTATGTCCAGCAGTGGACGAATATCGGCTGATATGATGATGATGATTGAGACTAAAATGTATATGTAAACTTATATAACAAACGTGAAACTGTGTCTGTCTGTTAACTCTTCACGCACAATCTGCTGAACCGATTTTGGCGAAATTTGTTATGGAGATAATCTGAGTCCCGGGAAAGGGACCTTTTTCGCGGAAAATATTATACGCGCGCCGCACCATAAACGAATTTTGGCACAACAGAGCTGTGAGCGTTATCTAGTAATATAATATAATAACAATAATCCATAAGCTGTGTATCGGTCACCTCTTTATACGCTTGAAACGATTTTGATGAAATTACAATATGGTTTAGAGATACTTTAAGGTGCTGCCTCACCGCGAGCATTCACTTGTAATGTAAATTATAGACTCGATTTTGAGCATAACATTACACGTGTGATGTAACATTAAAGATTAGACTTTGAGCATTACATTATAATACTATCTCATACATACATACATTCGACTTTAAGCATAGCTAGTTGATGTTACAAGTTGTATCAAGATATTACACACTGTATCATTACAAGGTGCGCATTGTAATGCTCGGTTTTGTATAATTACAAAGTGAGCATTGCAATGCTCGACTCTGTAACATTGCATTACAAGCGATTTCTCCCGATGAGGGAGCACCTTTAAATACCGGAAAAGACAACAGCATAGATTTTTATCACAAAAATGTGTGACAAACTACTTTTAGCGCACCACGTAATTAATTAACAATCTTTAATAGTTAAAATGTGTCTCTACCCGTCTACCTCATCTACACTTACGTATAACAATCAAATATTTAGTATTATAATGTTAAAATATTACTGTTCATGATTCAAACACGGTTATCCGTTTGCGTGTTATAAAAAGTTAATGAGCATGAATTCGTCGCTTAGGGTAAACTGCTTTGACACGGGAGTGCACTTGCAACAAGCGCCCTCGCGACGAGTCTTCATACAAGTGGTCACAAGCTCTGACCTTATCGCTGACTTCATTCAAAAATGTATACGTTTTATGACATTTGAACTACCGTTTGAAACTATTTCAGGCAACGAAATGCCTTGTAATTTTATTCTAATATGAAGAAATTAATTTAGTTATCTGTCTGTCGTATAAAAACATTTCGGAAACTGTATATCACTCACGGCAAAACTGTAATTTGGCATCATGACATGTGGCGTAAATATTATTCTGCGACAAAGTAAAAATGAGATGATATTACGAAAAGAATTTTATATTAAAAGGCTTACCTTTCGGTGGATTGATGTGTAGCGCGCTCCTAAAGAGGCTCTCCTCATCTTTCCAATCTAAATTCCTTCTCAGAGTACACGCACACATCGCCAACAGAGTTGTTAATAACGTAAACATAAATATTTGGCTGCGCATTTGTCCGCGCCGCCAGTTTTTAGTCAGCGAGCCCGCCCCCAAGCCGAGCAGGAGGCAGTAGCCGACGCTGGGTATGTACAGTACGCGCTCCGCCACCACGAAGCCCACGTAAAATAGTATATTAGTCGCCGGCACGAACGGTAGCACCATAAATGCCATGAATATTAGCATAGCGAAACGCGTGCTTCGGTACTCGTACTTGGGCCGCTGTTTCTTTACTTTGGGGCACACACAGGTGGACTGATGCATCATCGTGTTATTGTTGTTGACCGCCCGGCACACGGTCGTGTGCTCCTCCGTGAGCGCGTGCCGGCATCCCGTGCACGGACACAACGCCTTCTTCGACGAGGTACTATCTTTGTACGGCATCATGGCCTTTCTCTCGTAGCAGTCCTGTCTCCTATTGTATTGCTTACAATTATTGTTCCACTTCTGTTTTAATCTGTTGTTTTGTTTCTTGTAGTACTTTTCTTTCAAATCGTGCTGCTTTCTGAGCTCGTTCGAGAACGCGCGCCACGTCACGTTCGATAGGGCGGAGTAGAAAATTATGGAGTAGACGTTGCGGAAGTCGAAGATCGTCGTGATCCTCGGGATGGAGTCCATTGACCAGTCGAAACTCAGTTGGAAGGGGTACACTAGGAGAAAAAAATTGAAGACTGGGAGGTAGGTGAAGGTATAAAATCTCGTGAGGAGGGAGGGATCCCTGGATGTAGGGTTGTCGGCGGAGGCGAACCCGTTGGGCGTTCCGGCCAGCTGCAGGCGCCAGTACAGCAGGGTGAAACCCCCTGTCATCAGAGCACACACGCTTCGCCATCGACACTGTAACAAAGAGAAAAAATCATTGAGCAAAATTTCGATTCAATTTTTGACTATTATTAATTTACGTAAAAGTGCCCTACACTATTGTTTCTTATTGCACACGAATTTGAAATTCAAATACATCTTATATTCGTTTTAATTAATTTTAATTAGTGTTCAAATAAAATCACCCTTACACTAATAATTATAAAAATCACTCGGATAAACACAGATCTTTGAACAACATCAGCGCTTAGATTTAATCAGCGAGCTCGTAATTAAGATACCTGGGGCAATCAGCCGCTACTTATAAAAATGTAATAAGCGCCGGCCGGTAATAAGGTAGCCGAGGGCTCTCAGCTCGTTCTGTCCACTTACATTCCGCGGGATAAGCTCCATAATTAATCAGTGCTGTTGTTTCGTTTTAATTTATATTCCCATCTAGTTCTTAGCTCATTAAAATGATAGGATTGATTCAAGGCAAGCTGTGGCATTAAGCCATTTTGTGTGTACAGACTTTTCTAGTTATTAGACAAGTATTTAGTACCATTGTACCATCGAGGAAATTGATTCCTATGCAGATAGTCCAACGTTATTTGGTCGAATATGTCAATTCAATGTTAATTGTGATCTGTCGGCTGGGTTTGACGTAACGCAACCAAACTACGTAGGTCCCCGATCTGCATTGGGATCAACTTCTCTGATAGTACATTGAATATTTATAATGCCTGTGTACATATTATTTTACTGTTGTTTTTAAACTCGCAAACATATCTAGTTGATAAAATATCCCAAAAGCATAAACCTAAAAGATGTTAATAACAGAATTGTGCAAACACAAAGAACTTTATATAACAACCCATAAGCTCTCCAACAACAATGCGTGCAATATATGAGAAAAGTTATACAAAGGAAGGGTTCGCCGTTCGAAAGTATACAAGTACAGGTTGTTAGTTGCGGGAAGCCAGTGCGAGATTTATGAAGGTACCCCTGTCTCCTCTCACCTCGTCCATGGGGAACCTGAGAACAAACGATTCCCTATAGGACGCCGACATAATTCAACCGGGGCTTTGCAGCGTTCGAGAAATTGAGGTCAAATTAATGGCTATAGGAAATTAAATGTGGCCGTGTAAAAATAGAACGAGAGTTGTACTCGAGGAAATGGTGTAATAAAAGAGACTTATATAATAGATTGATAAATATGTATATTGTATAGTCCATACTTCCATACTAATATTATAAATGCGAAAGTGTGTATGTCTGTCTGTCTGTTACCACTTCACGTTCAAACCGCTGAACCGATTTTGCTGAAATTTGGTATGGAGATAGTTTGAGTCCCGGGAAAGGACATAGCCTACCTTTTATCCAGGAAAAATGTACGGTTCAAGCGCATCATCTAGTTACATTATAAATGCGAAAGAGTGTCTGTCTGTTTGTTACCTCTTCAAACTTAACTACAGAATCGAATTTCCAGAAATTTGGCCAAGCGAGATACTAAGAAACCTAGCATAGAACATCGGACAGTTTTTTGCGTTGTGTTCAGTTGCGGATAGCATTTTATTTTATTTTTATTTAATTAAGGTTAGATATTTTGTTTCTTTTGGTTTTTATCTTTTGCATTTCTTTATTGTGGTTGTGTAATGTTGAAAATTTGGAATAAAGATTTTATTTATTTATTTATTTATATATAAAGGTACTATAAGGAAAAATAATATAAAATTACATAATATAATCAAAATATGTTCTTGAATTCAATTAACAATAAGCTGTATAAGTATACCTAGTTGTAAAAATATTATTTTATCTGAGTCTAAACACGCTGTACAGACAACTGCATACCTCGCCCGTGGCTAAATAGCCATTCCAAACAATCCCGGGAGTAGCGTCTATCTATTGTGTACAACGCTATGTTATTCGATAGCTTTCTAGAACTATGTCAGTGCTCTCAGCTAGTTCGAGGGAATCAGATAAGTTTGGAGGTAAGCTGTTTGCACACTGTCGACGTTGTACCGCACGTATTGCGATCCGCTAATGTCTGCGAGATACATAAATATAGCTTTTAAATTGTTATATTCGCTGTGGTTAAATGGGAACCGTAGAATTTCTAGGGATAAAAAGCAACCTTTGCCCTTATTTCTATAGAGGGAGTAACTAAACTGATTAGTAGGTATAATATGTTTGTATTCCTTAGATAGGGCGTAACAAAAGTAAGTGATAATACCGTAGATTGTGAAGGGGCCCTAAAAATCTATATAGAGTTCAAATATGGAGATATTGACAACAACCTTTTAGAAACTTATGATAACAGGTAGACCCTTATTGATGATAATGATTCGTTTTTTTATTATTATTTTTACATCGTGGGATTTTCTCCCACAACAGGTGTGGGATGTGGGACCCTTATTGATGATAATGATTCGTTTTTTTATTATTATTTTTACATCGTGGGATTTTCTCCCACAACAGGTGTGGGAGAAAATCCCACGATGTAAAAATAATAATAAAAAAACGAATCATTATCATATCATCAATAAGGGTCTACCTGTTATCATAAGTATTATTTTTACATCGTGGGATTTTCTCCCACAACAGGTGTGGGAGAAAATCCCACGATGTAAAAATAATAATAAAAAAACGAATCATTATCATCAATAAGGGTCTACCTGTTATCATAAGTTTCTAAAAGGTTATTGTCAATATCTCCATATTTGAAATTAATAGAAAAGAATGAATGAAATTGGTACCGCACGATGCTTATTTATTTTAATAACTTGACCTATATTCTATTCATTCGTTCGCAGCTATCGCTCGGTCTTTTATAGAAAAAGCAAATGAATACTTGTTTATTTCTCTTTGCAATAGGAAAAAGCTGAGAGTTATTGATATTTTCAAATACTTTGGAGTTTGAAATTGACAAAATAATTTTAATGTAATGTTGTCGAAACTGCGTAAGTATATATTAATAGTTAATACAAAATTTAATAATTAATCCTTCAAGCCCCTTAAGAGCACCGGTGATCGCGACAACAATAGAATACAATAGCATTTCCGAGAATCCGAGATCGAAGGATTAATATTTACATAAATTGTAAGTTTTTGTCACTTTGATCAAACCAATTAGAATAATACATCATTTTGACAACTAATTGCAGCCCACGGCTAACTAAGTATGCCATGCTGCAAAAACGATACACAGAAACACACCAACAGTACACATCACGTTCCTATCCAATATCGGCTTCATTTTTCGAATAAAAAGTTCAGTTTGACGCGTCGCGTAATTAAGGATTCTCTTTTACAAAGACTGCACAGTGTTGCAGCGAACATTCGTTTTACCAGTGCCTTTTAAATGGTTTACGGCATACCTCAGTCACGTATAAAAATACGAGCTCATGATACATTAAGTTTAATGTTCTCGAAACTGCATGGCGAAATCTGCGGGACATGGAAAAGCTTTATGATTTGAGTATAGCTAAATGGAAAATTATGTTCGCGGTTAAAGGAACGTATAAAAACCTTCTGGGATGTCAAAGATTAGACTGAGAACTGTAGCTTGATAGAGATTGATGTGTTGAATATTCGTTGTTTAGTATGTGATGGATAACGGATCGAATTCGAAGGTCGATTCACGCACATCGAACTTTTAAATTCACGCCCAGCGACAAAATGATGCAGTTGTCGTAAAAGTCGTGAAATTTTTTCCAAATTCCAAAATTTTAAATCGTTAACGTTGAAGACCGTTATTTTTAACCCTAAAAATTATGGTTACATCCCGCGCCACAAAGACCAAAACATGATTCTGTCCCTACGAATAATAATTATATTATTTGTAGTTCTGTCCCAATATTCTGTCCCGTATGAAAAAAGGTTTCGTACCACAGTTGACGACCTCCGTGGCGCAGTGGTGAGCACGTTGGAAGCTCAAGCCGGAGGTCGCGGGTTCGAATCCCGCCGACGGAACAAAAAGTTTATTAAGTTCCTGGGTCATGGATGTGTATTAAATATGTGTATCATATTATAATAAAAATCTTAAATATATATATAGTATAAAAGTATTAAATTTATTTTCGTTGTCTGGTACCTGTAACACAAGTCCTTCAAGTACTTAGCACGGGGCCAGACTGACGTGGTGTGAAGCGTCCATAGATAAAAAAATAAAAAAAACAGTCACTGTCATAGCCTACGGCATAACCTATATAGGTTTATACCTTATTCACGTTTAATCTCTACAACTCTTTGCTAACATAGAAGTTAGACAGAAAGCGGTGCTTCATACTTGAGAGCAGAATTCCGGGGAATATCGTAACGGTCAGGATTACTTCTGTTTGTTCGGCACAAAGCGAGCAGTCTGTTGACGCTCTGTCAGTAAACATGCGGCTGACCTTTATTTACCGACGACTATGACACAGAGTGTGGTAATTTTTTACCCTATTTCATGGGAGGTTATGCGTTCTGACGTCTTTGTAACCATCAGTATCAGCGTTCGCTCAAGCAGTTTTCGTGATGCTCTGTCAGTAAACATACGGTTAACCTTTATTTACCGACGACTATATGACATAGGGTGCCGAAATTTTTTCTCCTATTAATTTATGGACTTTGTGCGTTCTAACATCTGTGCAATCAGATCGTTAACTTCTTAACTTCAGTATTTCTAGAGACGCTCGTTCTGATCTTATAGCAGAATATTATAATAATTGTGGTTAAAGATAGTTTCAATGTTTACTACTAAAAATTAATATAATCCATTGTATTTAACTAAAACCGACAGGACAGTAAGTTAGCATTGTTGCATATTGAAATTCTTGAACAATTGGACAAGTTATAACCCTATCAAATAGGGGATGTATGCCAAGTTGGTAATAAGTAACGCGTCGCAGTGTCCCGAGTTGTGAAGTTAAGATGGCGTTTTCTTAGTTTAATTACCATAACTCGTGTTAAATGGTTTCGAACGGAGCGGAGTAACCAAGCGCCATGCTGCTAGTCTGACATGTTTAGGAGATTTAAGGCTCGAGTTAATATCTTGAGTGCATGGTTTAACCGAGCAAGAGTACACTATAATCTACAACGAGCACTGATTGCATCGTCTTTGATAAGCGTTTTATTTTTCACGTTTCCAATGAATATAAAATCTGCTTTGTTTAAGCGTTCTATGGGGCCGTGAGTCTTTTCAATTAAAGAGAACGATAATTGAAAAGCTTATGGCGATAGAAAATCCTTTCTAAAATACCAATTATGAAATGATGATCAGCTTAAAAGAAAATATTGCGATCTTTATTTTGATTTCAAAATAAGTAGTCTTAACGCAAATGCCTCAAATTCCTCAAATGGCTGGTTAAATTTTAGAATTTCCTATGTGCAACCACGCAAATTTTCAACTTTGCTTTTACAAATTTTATTTATGACTATTATATATCGAATACAACCTGACTCAACGGCCGGCTACGCTGTAATTACTTATAGTGCCCTAGTGAGTGGTTAATATACAATCGCTCTATCTGTTCCTTCAGCCCCCTGGGACCGGCGGCGATACGACACCACGATAATTATATGGCTATGTTGCGTATACAGAGAAGGCAGATTGCGTATATTCTACTATGTTGCGTAAACTGAAGGCGGATTGCGTATACTCTAGTATAATTAGGGTATAGTTAGATCCACGACAAAGCTATCAGTCTTGACTAAGGGTCCATCACAAACAATCTCATTCGGTCGGCATTTCAATGCGACGTGATGATGTATAACGAGACAAAATTAAATTGAATTCAAGCATCATTTTACGTTAAATTTTTAATGCTAATAATATATTGCTTTTCTTACAGTATAATTGTGTACCTACATGGAACTTACACATCTGTGATTATAATTAGAATTTTCAACTCCTTGTAGTTTAGTATTAATAGCTGCATTATAATATTATATACATACAAACGGTGAATTTTATATTTTATCCTCGCGGAAATTATTTCACAGTTCAGGAAAATGGCGTCTGATAAAAAATACACACAGCTTAGTTCAAATAAATAAATCCTTTTTAGGGAAAGAACCGTGAGCTCTTTGTGAATTACAAACGAAGGCGCATAAAGCTTTCCATGTAGTGGACAAGACTAACAAATGCGAGAAATGAAAAACTACTCGGTTGCGTTAATTTTTCCTTATCTCTTGGATGTACTTCTATTTTTAAAATGGCGCTAATGCCGCTTTGCATATTGTACTTTGTATCTGTTGGTTGTAAGTTCGAGTCGGATGTAGTGGTGGGTAGCTTCATACTTCAAAGTTTCAAACTCATAAGGTTTGAAGTAGAAAGCTATATTATAATACTAGATGTTCCGCGCGGCTTCCCCCGAGTAATTTAGGAATGTCACGGAAACCGTAAATTTTTCCGCAAAAAAAGAAACCTATGTCCTTTTACGTGGTCTATTTTTCATGACGTGTCTCAAATAACACAAAAATCGCTTCAGTACTTTCTTAGATAATAAGCAATTTTATATAATTTCCTCCGGCTTTTCCACATTTCCTCTATTTTTTCGCTCCTATTAGTCTTATCATGATAAAATATATCTTATAGCCATTCTAGATAAATGAGCTATCTAACACTGCAAGAATTTTCCAAATGGGACCAGTAGTTCCTGAGATTAGCCTATTTAAATAAGCCCATTCAAATAATTTCCCCCGTGAGCCTACCTCGATAAATGGGCTATCTAGCACTGAAAGATTTTTTCAAATCGGACCAGTAGTTCCTGAGATTAGCGCGTTCAAAAAAAAAACAAACTCTTCCGCTGTATAATATTAAGTAAAGATCTGGACCCACATTTTCCCTTCGTAAGCGTGGACCAATTAAAAAATATTAGCATTGTATCATTGTTCGTGTAGTAGAGTTCATCCATACAATTTTTCAAGCTACTATATTATTATGCACATGATAATATTTTAAGATTATGACATACTTTTGTTTATATACAATTTAATGATAATATAACTAACTTATGTTTATTGGTAAATGTAACTCACAATTTGTTATACCGAATACACATACATATTACGGAACAGTACATATTTTTGCCATGTTAGAAACTATCTTAATAAATATCCTTTCCATGGATTTAAAGATTTTAAAGTGTTTAAGACCATGGTAAGATTTCAGTTACTTATTACTTATTAGTGTGGATTTTAATTTTTATTCCCTTGAGGAAAGTAGGAAAGTAAATATTATTATACTCGTATGTCCAATTTCTCCTCTAAGTTGTATCGGCTACATTACAAATTAACAAGTTGTGGAAAATTTTGACAGCTGATATTAAGGAATTCTTTTTGAGTGGTGATCAATCAACGCTGCGAACTTTTTGCATTAGGGCGCGCTATTTAAAAGTTGCCCTTTTTCTGTACTAAGTACACGTTCGACGTACTTATATACTTATATTTTGTATATTTTATAATATAAAGGCATATTATTATGCTAATAGTTGTTTGCGTAACGTTAACGTAAAATATATAAGTATTAAAGTAAAAGAAATAATCGGCCAAGTGCGAGTTGGACGCGTACGAAGGGTTCCGTACCGTTATGGAACAAAAGTTGAAAAAAATGTGTTTTGTGTATGGGGGGGCCCCATACACAAAACACATTTTTTCCAACTTTTTTTAATTTTATTATTAATTATTAAAATACAAATATGATTAACAATTCTCTGAGTGTTTCAAGTGCCCACCTTTAGCCATTATTGATTACGAGCAAAAAAGCCCATAAAAATCACGTTTGTTATTTTTATTTTGTTTTTAGTATAAATTATTGTTATAGCGGCAACAGAAATACATAATCTGTGAAAATTTCAAAAGTCTAGCTATAGCGCTTCTTGAGATACAGCCTGGAGACAGACGGACAGACGGGCAGACATCGAAGTCTCAGTAATAGGATCCCGTTTTTACCCTTTGGGTACGGAACCATAAAAATGGAAAAGTGAATTAGGTAAATCTCACAATTTTTAATTAAACAACATTATTTATTTATTTATTTATATCAGGCTACGTAGTAAAATACGTATACAATATGAAAAATCGTAAGTATAGCAAATAGCATTAGATACCGTACTGTAATACTAAAGTCATTTTAGAAAGAGATCTTATAGTAAAACAAGTTAGTGCTAGTGTTACGACTTTCGTCATCTAGAGCAAAAATATATTGTCGATTTTAGTGCCCCTTTATAAAATGAAGTTAAAAGCCTTTTATATGCAACAATATAGAAAATAATACAACAAAGTTATAGATGCATTAAAATGCGATATTCATTTATTTGGCGTTGAATGCTTCACGCCATAAACTGTTCGCTGTTTCAATTTGGCTGCACGCCAAAATATAATAGGATATGTATGATTATGGAGTCGATCTTGAATTTTTAAATTTCAACTATCTATTGTGATAAAGTTTAATTTGAAATTTATAAAGGACTAGCGACCCGCCCCGGCGTCGCACGGGTATAAAATATATAGCCACTGAAAAAGTTATTAAAATCGATAGCCTATAATGATCCTTCACGTGGTCTACTTCCTATCTGTGCCAAATAACATACAAATTGCTCCAGTAGTGCGCGAGATAAGCCCTTTCAAATAATTTCCCCCGTTTTTTCCACATTCTCCTATTCGTTTTAGCGTGATAAAATTTAGTCTAAGCCTTCCGCAATAAATGGGCTATCTACCACTGAAAGAATTTTTCAAATCAGACCAGTAGTTCCTGAGATTAGCGTGTTCCAGTTAGCCCTTTGAAATAATTTTCCCCGTTTTTTTTCACATTTTCCTCTATTTCTTCGCTCATAATAGTCTTCTAGCGTGATAAAATATAGCTTATAGCCTTCCTCGATAAATAGGCTATCTAACACTGAAAGAATCATCAAAATCCGTTGTGTAGTTTTAAAGATTAAAGGGAAATAAAGGGGCATGAGGGAAAAAATTGTTTTATACTATGTATAGATTAGGGAACTTTCTCTTATACCGACTTCCTTAAGGTTGAATTTTTATATTCAATCTAAGTATTATTATTTACTCCACGATTTTAGGACATATAAAATGCACTAGTTGACGCCCTCAACTCCGTTGCGCCAAAATTCGTTTATCGTGCGGGAACCGTATATTTTTCCGGGATGAAGTATCCTATGACCTTTCCCGGGATTCCAAACCAGCGAAATATTGGTTCATCAGTTAGGGCAGACAGACGGACCGACCGACAGACACACTTTCACATTTATAATATTACTAGCTGTCCCGGCAAACGTTGTTTTGCCATATAAATAATTTTTGGGTTTTTTGGTATGAAAAATAGATGTTGGCCGATTCTCAGACCTACTGAATATGCATATAAAATTTCATAAAGATCGGTCAAGCCGTTTCGGAGGAGTACGGTAACTAACATTGTGACAGGGAAATTTTATATATAAGATTAGTACGAATTGGCTAAAATCAACTGTGCAAGAAATCTTTTCGCACAGTTGATTTGTAGAGATAAATTTCTATGTTTGACGAGTAATATTATGCGGTAGGTAAGTATTGTCCCTAAGACAAGGAGAGAGGTAAAATAGTTGTGACTTGAAAGTTATAAATCTCTGGATCCTCGGTATGCGGCTTACTTTAGCTGCTTTTTCAAAATAGTTATGATGCAGCGTACTATGCAGCTTCAGTTTTCATTAAAATCGGATTTGCGAGAGCTTTGAGCGTTTTCCAATATTTCTTGTTCCGTCCTGTCCATTTACGACAACTTAAAACATAATGTTTAGTTTTATTACCAATTCGCTAAACAATAAACATGCACTTTCAAAATCATACAGTTCTTATCATAAGTTATTTAATTATTCGCCGTATATTAAATAATAAGGTGAATAATTAAAACTTTCAATAGTATTATGACGTATGAATTATAATACTTAATTGAATCATTACACTATTTTTTTTAGTACTCAATATCATATACAAGCTTAAAGTGATTTTGTGAAGGTTTAAAATAGAATTATGTTAAATAACATATTATTTTTTTATTATTTGAATATTTTAAACGGGTATTAAATTGCTAAAACTAAAGTATGATTACAATTCTCGCGTGTACTAGTAGTTCTTATAGGACCTATTCGCACGGTCCGCAGAAATGACTCGGTCGCCCACAGCTTGCATTCTTATTATAGACTCTATTTTATCTAGATAAAGTACATTTTTCAACAAAATTGACATTCCTTTAGACGTGTACTAGTCGTTCTTATAATAACTTTCGTTTAAACGTAAATTAGGTCATACACAATATTAGTTTCTGTTTACAGGAACCACTTAAATATTACGAAGCAGGGGCAGTAAAGGAATATGACGACCTCAGTGGCTCAGTGGTAAGCGCGTCGGACGCTCAAGCCGGGGGTCGCGGGTTCGAATCCCGCCGACGGAACAGAAAGTTTTCAATGTTCCCGGGTCTGGATGTGTATTAAATATGTGTATGATATAATAAAAATCTTAAATATATGTATAGTATAAAAGTATTAAATATATTTCCGTTGTCTGGTACCTGTAACGCAAGTCCTTTAGGTACTTAGCACGGGGCCAGACTGACGTGGTGTGAAGCGTCCATAGATATTATTATTATAATTATAAATATAATATGAACATTTAGAAACAAAATTACTATGAGTTATGGTTTATTATTCATACAATATGTCAAGTCTGTGAAAAAATAATTAACTATGTTTGAAAAACTTATGTTTGAACAAAGTTATGTTCTTTACGATATTATTCGGTTTGATTATTGGATATTATTAATTTTAAAGAAAACTTAACAAACTATTATTGTAATTTAGTATGAACATTTAAGTGGAGGAGAATTAAAACTCCTTTAAATTATCATTTTTAATGGTGCAAGAAATGATATTAGTAATAAACTAGGGGACTACACAGTGTGTAGTGTGTATTACACACGTACACAGTACTCAGTAGTCAGTACACACATCAATCTTCTCCGTCGCTTTACCAGCAATACTGCATTTTAAATGCATTTGTGGGATAATCTAAATGCATCTTCGATGGCATTAGAACCGTCTCAGAGCTTTTGGAATAAATGCAAATGTACGAGAAGCAAGGTTTTGTATCGCCACATCCTGAATCTACTATATTCCAACCTCTAGAGACAGAATCCCTGGCCCATAGATGCATTTAAACTAGTGATGGGCCGAATTCGGTAAAAATGAAAAATTCGGCCGAAGTTCGGCCGAACTTCGGTTCAATTTCGCCGCCCTTTCTCGTGTTGTGACTTGTTTACGAACTTGCTGCAAATATTACTAGATGTGCCCCGCCCGCACTCCGCGCTTCCCCGCGGGGCCATTAGCCAGCTAGTCATAATATTTTCTAAAGTAAAAGTAAAGTTAATTTTTTTTGTTTTTTGATTAAGTAAGAGAGATTTCTTAGACTTGTTGAGAAGGGCAGTATATTTTTGATTAAGTAAGAAAGATTTCTAAGGCTGCGATGGTTTGGTTAGTAAGAAGAGCGGTTTAATTTTGTGTTTTGTATGTTTAAGGTCGTCCCCCGAGCAAACGACCTTGGCCATACATTTGCCGCGTTGCTGAGATCGCGCCAAAACCCTATTATTTTTACTTATCTTGGTTCAAAATTGTCCTAAAAAAAATTAAAACGGCGAATATGTAGTTTATGATATTGTCGATCTATTGGCGTGAGTTTCAAATAAAAGTAATTTGTAAATCCTAAGGAGATGCTGAATGTATGCTTGAATTTTAACAAATTGGTATTACTTTGGAAGCTGATATCATGAGTTTAAGAAACAAAAATAGAAAATTTAAAACGACAAAAGGAATGTTGATATACTGAAGATTATTGCTGTATTTTTATTATAACTTTGTAGCTTTCAGATTATGAGTTTATAAGGTTTTAAATACGGTCAATTACGGAATCTCCGGACGGAACGCCCTTAAGGGTGGGTTGCACCAACTTACTTTAACTATAACTACAGTGCAAAATGTCAAATCTTTGGTTACCGTTAAATATGGCGTCCGGCGCCATATTCAACCATAACCGCTCATACTAATAGCAAAATTTTTTCGTGAAAATTTACTATGTTTCACAGTGCAGTTATATTTTTCCTGACGATTTTTACGGATAATTCAATTTTTATACTCTCAATCCCATTATCTGTAACTTTAAATAATCGATGAACATACATTAAAAAATATATATCCACAGCCGAACGTATAACCTCCTCGTTTTCTGGAAGTTAAAAAAAATGAACGCAACATTCCATAGCAGAGTAGACAGAATTATAGAGTATGCCGACTTAGAACTGATGTTGAAATTTTTAAATTTGACGTATTATGACGAAAATAGTCGCTAGGGTTGTTGACTTGTTACCTACGAATTTAAAACTTTGACATATTCGCTGGACGTGTTCCTCTTTGGTCGTGTTGTTGTTTGTGTTTTGGCATATGCGATTAAAATTGTCAGAATCAAATTTTGAAATCTTTCTTTTAAATATTTAAAAATAAATTATATCAGCCAGCGCAAGGCACTAGTGAAACCCGAAAGAATTTGACAGATATTGAAACCTGTCCGTTTCTTTGCAGTCGAACTACTGGTAGTTATGTCTATTGTGCCTGTAGGTTTAAAAATAAGCGCAACAGAGATGTGTCAATTTCTGTGGTAAAAGTTAAGGTTAAAGCTAAGTTAGCCTTAACTATAACCATAACTCTTTAACTTTTAACCACGCCTCTGGTGCACCGTGCAACCCACCCTAAGTAACCAAAGATTTTTGAAACTGGTCGTTAAAAAGATCAATTTAAGTTTTTTGTTTATCACGTATGATTACTTTTTTCTAATTCAAATAAGTAAATGACTATGAATGAGTATACTTCTTGTATCAGACTTATTTTGTTTCACTGTTACTACAGATAATGTTCTTCTCATTAATTTCTATTATGATAGTGCAAGTATGGTGCCGAATGTTCGGAATTTTAATCGAAATTCGGCCAAATGACGAAGTTCGGTTCAAGCTGACGAAGTTCGGTTAAACCGAATGTAAAACGAATTTCGGCCCACTCCTAATTTAAACATAATGAGATTTGACATAAAAAAGAAAATAACTTAAGTTTCTAATATTGTATTCAGTACAGCTGTTTTGCAGCTTCGACTTCGTAAACATATTCTGGTTGGTTATTTGAGGAGAGTTGATAGAAGATCAAAGCTAAGTATATCAACCATACAATTTCTATAAAATATACAATTCATCTTGCATTCGAATAGTAAGATAATACAATAAGGGATACTCAACAATACCGATTACTCGCAATTTCTAAGAAAAATAATTTCACAGGCAGAGGAAACATAAAGTAATTAGTTTAAGTCGCTTATTGAAAGAGCGCAGGAAAAATAAAGATGTCAATTTGTTTTCGTATGTTTAATAGAAACGAACCTCCGTGGATCCTTTGAAGTGGCAGTGAGCGATCACATAATAAGCCCAACTGCAAACACCGGGTCAATAGGGGAATGGGGTCGCTCCTACGAATTATATTTCCTCTCCGTTTAGCCAGTTTCCGATATGAAAAAATTCTTTGTAATGATTATATTTTAATTGTGATTTTAAGAGTATAATTTTAGCAATAACGATAGAGTTAAGGAGGCAATACACAATAAATAATTAATTCCTATAGATATTTTACGACTGTCTTTTTGTCACAAAAAGATGGCTTCTATCAACATAAAGCGAAACGCGAATAGGTACTTTAGTAAAAGCAACCAGCAGAAGAATCAACATACACAATCTACCCGTAGTCAGTCAGAAATATTCAATTTTCCCGCAAACATTCGTAAACTGGCAACATTGGACGAGTTTTTGGAGGTTATTTTTTCAGGCCATTTATTTTGACCTTCACGAGTAGTGTAATTTGGGCGCGCGGCGGATCACGTAGTTGTGTTTACGGTAAACACATCCAAGTCGTATGTCACGCCTCGTAACTTCGCACGTCCGAACTTCTTTCACGGGCCAGAACGTGTCAAATAAAGAAGGCCAGCCTAATGTAATTAGTCTAGAAAATCTTTTTTGCGCCCCATTTTGGATCACGTAAATCGAAATGAGAATTTATGTTTTCTGGCGGCGAAATTATTTCTGGTTCTGCTGTGTAGCGTATATAAATTTTATCAGAATGACCCGCTTATTGTACAAGCTTTACGAATTGCTGCTCAGAATAATTTAAAAAATGTTACTAGTTTCAACAATCGCTTCTACATCTTGTTTACTACATTTCAGTACATTTTGCCTGTTCAATGTTTATCTAAATCAAAAGAATTGTGGAATACATGTTAAATCGTACGAATTCTATCTAAGATTTTTCACATTGATAGGAATTGAAGTAACATCAAAAAAATTGATTCATATCCATTTGGATATGAATCAATTTTTTTGATGGGCGCACCTATGTCATTTGGACGAGTTATGTCAGTTCAATGTTAGAGATAAATTACGATAACATGGCGCGCCCTTCCAAAATTCAAAACGTTTGAAGTGTGTTGTCAAAACGCTTGAAGCACGTTGTCTTGCGCGGTCGGCTAGTTATGATTAGTTGACCGACAAATATTGGTAATAAGTGACATTAAGTGAAATATTACGAGTACAGCCCCTCTAGCATACGCCAACGAGAAAATTTTGTCTTCACGGTTTCTCGAAGTTTGATGGCTTTTCTCTTCATCTCTATTGACCCTAACATGACATACTTTTTTTCTCGTGTAGATCTGTCGTCAAAATCTATCAACATAATGTCAAAAAATGATTTTGACATTCTGTCGTTATCGACAATATAACTACACACGAGAGTGAGATATCTCGAGATTTTCTCGAGATATCTCTCTATCTTAGGCCGGCTGGTTAATTGGTTGAATACTTACTACATACAAACTCTTTTACTCTTTAACCCCTCCAAGTTACTGTTTCAATATGACTACACACATTGAAACAGTAACTTGGAGGGACGCGTCATTTTATCGTAGTTTATCTCTAGTAGTGAATCGTGATCTGCCGGCTTGGTTTGATAAATTTACGCGACTAAATTTAGGCAGATCGGCCATCTGCCTGTGAATCAACATCTCAATAGTACAATTTAGACAAGTCCAAAGGATTTGAAAATGGAACAAATAGATCTGAATTTCCCGCCGAAATAGTGATGAACAAGTGATGAGGCTGCATGACCTGAGTCATAATGACGTCGCCGTGATTGTCCGGCGCGCGGCTCCGTAATTACTCCAGCCGTGTCACCGTGTCATTTGCAAGTCCACAATTAGCGGGCGCAAATGGAACCGAAATGATAACTTGATTACATTCGTAACTTGATCCGAGATATTTCATCTATAATTTCTTCTGATTTTTGTGATTTGTAGAGTGTTTTCTTTGAAAGGCAAGGAGAGTCTTTGAAAAGAAAGCGACACTTTCGTATATCGTAGGATTATCACTTATAATACCACAAGAGCTTCAAAATTATCGGGTATTTCCCGATAGGTTCGTTGCAAACAAATGAAGGATTCAAGTTTTTCAGGTTAAAAAATCACGAGCGAGTGATTTTTCCTGAAAAACTTGACGACTTTATTTGTTTGCAGGGAACCTTGAGGGAAATGCCAGATAATTTTGAAGCTCGTGTGGTATTCGGGGGATTATTTTTCCGTCCCAAATGTCGGCCAATAGAATTGCACCATGAGACGAAATGTACAGTTAACAAATAAGAATTTCATAATGAATAAAACAACATTAGAAAACAATATAGCAACTACCAGAGAAAATTTTCAAAAAATTATCAGTATAATACCATGTAGGTTGTACCACGTGACGTCAAATGGTGCAATTCTATTGGTCGATATTTGGGTCGGAAAAATAATCAGTTATATTTGTGGCAAAGCCAAATATCAGTTTTACACATCTAAATCACATCAGCCGAACTCAGAGACATATCAAACGTCAATTTAATGAAGAGTTTGACAGATAAAGAACGCGGCTTATGTCAAAAACTTCATTTAATTAAATTGAATAATTAATATTCGTTTCGTGCGGCAGTAGTTAAAGTAGTAGTTAAAGTTACCTACTCGCTTGCGCTAGGATTTGCTAAAGCCTAAGAAATGAATGAATACTTTGAATGAATGAATACTTTATTGTGCACAATCATAGTTACAATAACAACATACATAAAATAAAAAGACATAAAATGGCGAGAGCACACAAAGGCGGCCTTATTACTACATAGCAATTTCTGCCAGGCAACCTTTGTTAGAAAGAAGCAAATTGCTGGAGAAAAGGGCGTTGTGCTTAAAGTATAAAAATATTAGAAATAAAGGCTTAAAACTAAACATTGTAAATAACAATATATGTATAAATACGGTCATATTATTACATATATAATAATAATAATAATAAAAAATAAAAAAAAATACTTAGGTACATAATAATATATGTATAATAATAATAATAATATACTTACATATATTATAACGCAATACTACTGTATACAAAATATTATAAAATAAATATTTTATCAATAGTACTATTACATACATACTTAATATTTAATATTGTAGATAACATACAATAAATACTAGAAAGATTTACGTAAAATAACACATGAAAATTATACACAGTTCCAAATCAATTAATGTAATGCCATTACGAAGATGTATTGAGATAGTATTCTTTAAGGGATGACTTGAATGTGTTTAATGTTTTAGATAGTCTTATGTTGGTGGGGAGAGAGTTCCAGAGTAAGACGGATTGTACGGAATAGGATGAGTGGAAATACTTGGTGTGGTGGATAGGGATATCAAGAAGGAGTCTTTTTGAGGAACGCAGCTCATGCCTGTCGGGGGAACGGAAGTTGAAGATTTCTTTTAGGTATTTAGGACTGTTGGAGTCAAATAGGATGTTATAAAGGAAGGAGAGTGCACGGGCATTACGGCGAAGGCGGATGGGTAACCATTTAAGTCTCTTGCGGAACTCAGATACACGATCAAACTTTCGCAAGCCAAAAATAAACCTAATTGAAAGATTCTGAAGGCGCTCAAGTTTATTAAGTTGGTCTTCGGTCAAGTTGATGAAGCAAGCATCCGCGTAGTCGAAAAGGGGCAGAAATAGTGATTCTGCCAAGGCTACTTTAGTAGGTACCGGCAGTAAATACCGAAGTCGCTTCAGAGAATGCCACGTTGAGTAAACTTTCCTACTAATCTCCTTCAGTTGATATGACCAGGATAGATGCTCATCAAAGTAAACGCCAAGATTCTTAACAATCTTACTGTATGGTATTATTATACCGTTCATAGACACTGAAGGTAGAGTGGCCCAGTCAATTCTCGATACAAGCCCTGGACTGCCCAGTATTATTAACTGCGACTTAACGGGGTTGATCAGAAGTCCATATTCTTTGCTCCAGTCACATATAGCTGATAAGTCACGATTTATAATATCCACGGCTGCAGGTAATGCATCCAGAGTTGACTGGGTATAAATTTGCAGATCATCTGCGTACAAATGAAAATAAGCAGAAATAATCAGTGTGATAAAATTAATAAAAAGCGCGAAAAGCAATGGAGAAAGGACGCCACCCTGAGGAACACCGGCAGTATCATCGGTCCAGTCTGAAAAAGATTCCGAAATTTTAACTCTCTGCCGACGACCCCCAAGGTAACTCCGAAGTAATTGAATCACCGATGGAGAGAGATTAAGAGACGCTAACAGACCAACAAGTACATCATGGTCGATAGAATTGAACGCGTTACTGAAATCAAGTAAAGTAAGAATGGTAAGCTTCTTATTATCCATACCAGATCGAATATCGTCTGCCACCTTAACCAGGGCCGAAGTGGTACTATGGCCTTTACGAAATCCGGACTGGTAGGCGCTAATTTTGGTAAGGGAATAATGTGGGCAGATTTCCAAGTATCAGGAAAGGAGCAAGTGGATATACAATGATTGAAAATATGCAAAAGGACGGGTGAAATTAGGTCAAGGATCGGGACAATCATTCTGCGACTGATGCCATCATCACCAACGGAGTTCGAGGCTATCGCCATGACGTGTCTCCTAACCTCGCACTCTGTAAATGGAACAAAACAGAACTGATCGGAGATCGAAATCGGCATATGAGAAATTTTATTTAATGTTTGCACTTTAACGTCCGGGTCCAAATTAGAAGTAAAACAGAAATGTTTATTAATTAAGTTAATGTCAATATTACACGAGTTATCAGAGTTGTGACTTTTGCCGATGCCGAGGGACTTCAGAAACTTCCACGTTTTCGCGGGGTCGCCATTCTCGATGGATGAGTGTATATGTCGACGCTGAGCATCGCGACACATAGTATTGCACTTGTTTCGCAATTTTATATACCGATCGCGATGCTCAATGGTATTAGTCTTTTTGTACTTCGCTTTAGCAGCATGTTTGGCGTTAATAAGAGACCTAATACCATCGGTCAACCAAGGAGCCGGGAGATGCTTAATCCTAACTGGTTTTATAGGAGCGTGCTTGTCGTATAACGATTTAAGAAGGCTATTAAACATTTCCACCTTCGTATCAGCCGATTCTGTTTCATACAGTGCTGACCAATCAACGTTGAGTGTGTCTTCTCTCAAACTATCAATATTTAACGAGGAAAAGTTGCGTTGAAAAACCACTTTGCGTCTAGGTTTAGGTACACGAACGTTAAAAGCAACATAAATTAAGTCGTGGTAAGAGAACATTTCAGCTGAACTCTGACCATGTTTAGCTACAGAATTTGGCGATGATACGATGATGAGATCTAACAAGGAAGGGCGGCAACCTGGAGAGCAGTGTGTTGGATTGAGTGGCAATAAACTCAGGTCAAAGGAGTCTAAAATAGACTTGAGGGTTTTTGATCTACTGTCATCTTTCACCATACAAGTATTAAAGTCACCCATTATAATAGAATTTGTGTAGTCGGGTTTGTATGATTCAAGTAAGTTCTCAAGGGATGCAAAGTAGTTGTGATGCATTGATGGACAGTAGAACACGCCCAGAAGTATTTTAGTGCTGAAGGATATTTCAACCGCAACAACTAAATATTCTAATGCATCTAGTGGCGGAGGCTGGGCTGACGAACTGATAACTGTAAAAGGAATGTCGGAACGTAAGTAGATCGCAACCCCACCCCCACCCCTTCCGACGCGATCGTTGCGAATTAATTTATAACCTGGCAGACTGTAACAGGTGGATGGCAAGCATGGTTTAAGCCACGTCTCCGACACTAAGATGGCATCAACATCAACCTGATCAAAGGAGGCCAGTATATCTGAGTAATGAGCCGGAATGCTTTGTGCATTAATATGTACGGCCTTGAAACAATTTTTGACTGTAGCAAAATTATTTAAAATGGTATCCCTTAGGGGAGTAAACGAATCACTGAAACTGTCGTTGCTACATAATGAGGAAGCAAAAAAAAACTCATCTAAGGATGTGTCCGAACTGTTATTCATGGCAGTTTAGAAGTATGTTAAATAAATAAAATATTTTATGATAAATAGCTAAAATATTAATAAAGTACTCAATAATATATTATAATATAATAAATACAAATGATATAATACTTAACAATAATACTTAACAATAATACTTAATATAAAATTATAAAGCTCCTTAAAAATTACTCTGCTTAAAAACACCTTATACCTACTACAGTGTCATGTATCATGATTTACATTAAAATTTATATATGTATATTTAAACATGCGCTAGTCAAATCAAAAAGGAATAATATAAAAAAGAAAAGAAAAAAAAAATAATAATAACAAAGAGTACAAAATCAAAACACTATAAAATTGTTCATAACGTAAAACGGAATGCATTAAACTGACATTAGTCATAGGTTGTCACTGTCACTGTCAGGTCAGCCGTCAGAGCATACATATCTGTGCGTCAGAGACAATTAACCTTTTGACAATGTTAGCAAAACAAAATGAGAAATAAATAAAATGCGGGTGAAATTACCTACAATTGTACATTTATAATACTACCCAGCATAATAATATAAAGCAGTGGATTTGAAAAGCAGGCATTATAAAATAAGACCGCAAAGGCATTTGGCAACTTGCAAATAAACATTCAGCAAAGCCAGCACACAATAATCTGACCAAAGCCATAATACTTATAATACTAATAAGCAACACTACAAAACAAACAAGCAAAGCAGCTAAGCAATACTAATAGCAGGTAAATATAATTCTATGTAAACTAAGATAAAAGAAATTGAAATTATTAATTAGTTACTTTTTTGGTAATCGTTTTGTCTTGGTTCCAGCTGTGCCTCTGGTCATGTTCACCGAAGAGATATTATCAGAAGAATGACTTCCTGAAATGGCATCGAGATCAGCCATACTATGGACACGGACTTTAGAGCCATCGGGTGCAATTACAAGCACCGAGCCATTATTTGTCCAGCACTTTGTGATCCCAAAACGTTGTCTAGCTATCATGAATACGTTATGCCTCTTTTTTATAAGAAACTCTGTCATGGTGATGCCAGAATTTTTCAAGTTGGTTTTAGCTGCCCACACTTTGTTCCGGATAGCACTATCATGAAATTTAATTAAAATAGGTCGCGGCTTGGACTCATTAACTTTACCCAGGCGATGGCAATATTTCACAGCCGTTATATCAACCTCTGGGAGCCGAAGCTGTGTTGAAAATAAAGTTTGGACAACTTCAAGCTCAGTCTTTTTTGCCTCGGAGACTCCATGAAGTAAAAGTATTTTCTTCCTTCGCCTCATCTCATTTTGGTCTTGCACTTCTACTAAGACTTCTATCTGTGACTGCAAAGATTTAAGGGCCTCGAGGACGAAGGACTTAAATGTACCGAATTCCGATGCCAGTGCTGAAGTGGTGCTCGAAGGTTGACAAGAGTTAAGTTCTTGCTGGAATATTTATATGCCGATGATATTATGTCATCTTTCACTTTCCTTTAACTATTTTTTGTATTAGTGAAGTGTAGAAGTGGGTTTTCGAGGAAACGGTACTTGTTACGTATTATTACGTATAAATAATTCGATCGCGGATTTTTAGAAATGCTATTGTATTCTATTGTTGTTATGGGGCTTGAAGGATTAATATAAAATGTCACTTTTCAAACATTAATTTCTAAACATCAATATATTGCAACGAATTCAAGTTGCAATGTATTGTTATTACCTGTCTGGGAGGTTATTTGGCTACCCTTTCAAAGTTTTATTTATGTTCAAAGTAGAAAGTTGAACGTTCTACGAGTTAGAAGTTAGATCGGCGGCGTAGTAAACAACGTTAATAGCCGGTTATGTTTGTAAATATAAGCTACAAATTATAGACGATCATAATTTTTTTAATAGTTTGTTACATGTTCTATTAAATACTATGCTATGGTAATAATTTATCTGTGGTTTATAAGAGGCCTTCTTCTTCCGGAGACTTCACTTTTATAGTAAACCCACATTTAACCTATCAACCCCCGTAAGGACACCGGCGACCGCGACAACAATAGAATAACAATAGATTTCCAAGAATCCGCGATCGAAGGATAAAAGAAAAAATAACCGCAATGTCAAAAGTTCAAGCAAACCACAGTATGTAAATACAATCCAAACCTCCTCTCCAATTTCTCTTCGCGAGATTTAAAATTGTCAATTTTATAGAGAACCCACCTACATTTCTGAATCAGTGGCGCGCATTATAGAAATTTTCTCCTGTATCTATTCGTGCTAACCGTTAAACTGCAAACAATCTAACAGCGCATTTTATATTTCCACGGAAGGAGTTAGTTTTCTTACAAAAAGTAATTTACTTCGGACTGTGTGGGATACGAACTTTTATTTTTTTCCGTAAAACTCTTTTCAGCTTCTGTGTGATCAATTTAAATTTTATATAAGTACTTACTCACGTTATGTTGATGTATAATGAGACTTGTGTTACATAAAAAGATTGAAGTAAAAAACTAGTTTCACCTATGTGACAAAATACTATGACAATGGTAAATAAACTTGCCCCTACTGCACATCAAAACGAAGTATGTACTTACAACAAAAACAAAAAAACACGAGTGTGATATTGACATTTACAAGCAGAAATTCTTTATCTAAATGGGACAAAAAAGAAAAACAGTTTAGCTTTCAGTTTTTGCGCGGAGGAAAACAATACAATCAGCTATCGCGAGATACAAAATAGGCTCCTGTTCCCAGGAAAAGTAAACAACAAAACAAATCGTAATAAACGAGTTATTATGAATATTAAGTTATTATTGATAATAACTTTCAAAGCTATCGTAATTTCAAGCATAATATTGAAGAATGTTTATATATTGATTTTATATGTAAGTATATATTATTATTGTTTTAATAGTAATATCATAATAATTATATTTTTTAAATTGGCAAACACAAAATCTACCTTGGTTAACAAAACATTGTTTCTAATTACTCGTTTCTCCAACAGATAACAAAGCCTGGCCTTGTACCATGAAACTGTTTTGAGACTCAAACAATCGGACGAGAATGTCGCATCCTACTCTAACAAACGTGAAATGACGTTGTTAGAGCAGGACGCGGCATTCTCGTCCGATTGTTTGAGTCTCAAAACCGTTTCGTGGTACAAGCCCAGCTTAGTATTGCAACTCCAAGAATATCCATTGTGTCAGAAGATAAGATACAATAACAACACTAATGTTTGTGTACCTCATTGCTATAACAAAATGAATAATGTGATTATTAGATCTAGTCTAACGACCATAATATTTGAACATCAACAAAACATCGATTACGTAACAGCACTAAAACCTAAACGTTAAAAATAAAAGAGGCGAGAACATAAACGAAAATAAACCAGGAAAGCGTTGCAAACTTGCCTACAGTGCTAAAAATAATAAAAGTCCATATAAAATTATGGCAAAATACTTAAACGGTTCTAGGTATTTCTTTGTTCCGTGTTTAAACAATTCCGCCTGAAATACGAGGTCATTGTTGGTGGCAGCGGTGGGGGCGAGGGGGTGGATCCTGAACTCTAATAGAGAGAGGAGAACAGAAAACCTATTACTGTGGTACGGGCGAGAGAAATAGGACGCTTGTCGAGTACTGCTAAAGCAATTGTGTTCCATCAATTCCATTTTTTTTTTCTCTATCTCTAATAGAAATATAGAAATAAGTTCATATTTTTAAGCTACTGTACATATCCATACTAATATTATAAATGCGAAAGTGTGTCTGTCTGTCTGTCTGTCTGTCTGTTACCTCTTCACGCCCAAACCGTTGAACCGATTTTGCTGAAATTTGGTATGGAGATATTTTGAGTCCCGGGAAAGGACATAGGATACTTTTTATCCCGGAAAAATGTACGGGTCCTACGCGATAAACGAGTTTTGGCGCAACGGAGCTGCGGGCATCATCTAGCAGTTTATATATATATCGCGGGCGTGGCGACCGAATCAAGAAATTCCGCAACGAATATGAACCTAACACCCCTCCACTCCAACACAGCGGTGCGGCGGCGTTGCCGTGCATAGTCTAACGTCATTTCAGTTCGGCAGACTTTGGCACGGTGTTAGTGTGCGTGCGACTAGATGTATGAAAATTATGATATGACTTTACCGCAAAGAATTCTATTTAAAAGTTTAAATAGAAGTCTTTGCTTTACCGCGCATGTTCCCGAGTGCCACACGTATTTTTTTTAAATTCAAATATTTAACTAAATTCTTTGTATTTAAGTTCAAATTTTACAGACTCGATTTGAATTTTCAACGGGTTTGAAATCTGTTACGTGTAACATTAATGCTTACGCCAGACAGGCTGAACTGGCCTCAATAATGTTATAGGATTATTTGTTTGTGGTATATTTATTAAATTATAATTACCATAATATATTATTTGATAATGATATAACGTAATACCACCATACTTACCTACAATTTTTGAGTGTACTAAAGTTAAGATTTAGAACAAACTATGCTCAGAACCAAAAGTATAATTCTTAGCTCAGCTTGAGAGCGTTTTAAAGGGAAGATTTCGCTAAGACCGTAAATCAGTTGAGAGCATCCGGCTAAACCCGATTTAATTTTAAACCATTGCCTATTTTTTCTTCGAGTCGAAGGATTAACGGAGAAGAATTGCGATACAACCGAATCTGCCATTTGTAGTTTAGAAAGGCGGTAAGCCGAAAAACATTATTGCATTTAAAAAAGACACATTAGTGTATTGCAAAAAGTGTTCACTAGTTATTTTGTAGTGAGTAAATAGTTATAAATAATACAAAGTTACAGCAGGAAATGCGCACTTCTGAACACGCCGTAATAATGTAGAGGTAGTTATGTAATAAAACCTTGACTTTAGTCTATATCATATTCGTAGATTCATTTGTTTAGATAAACGTGTGATATTCCTGTACCTAGCTGATAGGAATTTAACCCTACAATGCATGATATTTTTTTTCGGCTTCCAAAAAAATATATAAGGTAGAAAATATGGTACTATTGCTTGGAAAAATATTTTAAAAAATCGGAACGCAATACAAACATAGTTATGTGACTTTTTCCGTATGACCCACATTTGGCACATCATGCAATATATGCAAATCTATAGTAATATATAGAAATAGGTCGAATAAAACAAACTTATAATAAACAAAATTTATATACGAAAATAATATATTGTAATAAATTTAGTATTTGGATACCTCACATGGAGCTTTATAACCAACGTTAATAGCTATTTTTACCTATAAAAATAGGAACATTTGGGAAAAAACAACATACTTCTAAAAAACGAACAATCACGAAACTAATAGTGAAAACATGGAAAACAGTTATTGTCCTTATTGTCCTTATTGTAAACTTTATTTTAAAAGATTAATTTTTTTCTCACTTTTTTTGGTAAATAAAGTGGGCCCCCTGCGAGTTTCTTACGCCGGTTCTTCTCGCCGGGTTAGTTCCCGAACCGGTGGTAGGCATCATGTAGACTTTCAGAAAATATTTGCAAAAATTTATTCTGAATAAAAAAATTTGAGTTTGAGTTTGAGTTTGCCTGATTACATTTCTGGCAAATTACGAAAAATTTGCCGTTACAACCAGGTACAACTTACATCACTTCCTTATAGAGGACCAAACAGGAAAGTATTCAATACCATCGATACTGACATCTTTAGGTGGTACATTGAGTTTTGGCTTTCTTTTCATTCTATCATCCAGCAAGTCAGATACAGTTGAGGAAGGTTTTCCTCGCTTTATATTCATCGAAGTAGTCATCGTGTAGCAATGGGGACACGACTCCATTTCATTCATCACCAAATCCTGAATTCTCATCTTCATCATCGCTTTCCTCATCGGACAGTTCCAGGTCATCTTCACTACCAGAAGGAATTTCAAGGAAGTGCTGAAATTCGTCAGAATTCAATCTTTTCCTACAGCTCATCTGCAAGCAATACATATTTTTTACGACAGTCAATGCACTATGTGCCATATGTGTCACACATGAAAATGTTGTATTATTATAAACTAATTATATATAAAATTACAAAATAACAAATAAAATAACAAATAGAAATATAAACTTACCTGCATTAATTTATTTGTAGCCAAAATATTCAAATTTATCACTTTTTTTGTTAATTTTATGCACTAGTTGTCAACGTTTTAAATAATTCCGTTGGTTTTGTAAAAAATGTAAAAGAACACGTAGCAGAGACATCTAATTAAAATTTTTGGTACTTAATATGAATTTTCGATTATTCCTGGTTAGTTTACACTTTACTAGATGACCCCACTTGGTTCAATTATAGAAATATTTCAATGTTTTCGGTATGTGCCATATGTGTGTCACTATGCGCTGTAGGGTTAATTTGTACAGGCTGGTGGGGCATTCAATATTGATAAGCCTACTTTAATGGGCTAAGGGCCAGATGGATTGCTCCGTACTAGGGTTGCTGAGGATTCCTCTTCCGCTTCCTCATAATGAGGAAGTTCTGCAATATTTTTGGTTCCTCCACCGCTACCGCATCCTCATAATAAAAATAAAAAAATAAAAAATCTTCCGCTATCGCTTCCTCAAAATTTAAGAAGAATTTATGAGGAATTTCACTGCGCATGCGCGTCGCGTATCCAATCATGGCAACGCACACGCCAGAGCGCGAGAATTGTATTATTCGCTCAACTTTTTTTTGTGTGCGTGTGTTGTGTATGTTACTGTTTTTTGTTTCACATTCGATTGTGAACGCGTTTGGTGTTTACTAAGATTTTGTATGGGATTACTCACTGGGCTGGGCTCACTCCCGTGAGCAGGTGGCGCTGTACAAATCCCATACAAAATCTTAGGAAACGCCAAACGCGTTCACGATCGAGATGTGAAACACAAAAAATTCACACTAGGCACACGAACTCCTCCTTAGCTGCTGGACCGATTTTGATGATTCTATATAGTATATTGTGTGTGTTTCGAGAATGGTTTAGATTCATAGTTTGGTCCACTGGAAAATGCCCTTTTCATATTTTTATGTGTATTGTTACTTGTTAGGTACCAGACAGGACATTTTTCTTTTGGGTTTGGTCCGCTAGTATTTACTATTTCCTATCATCCTATTCCTCATCCGCTTCCTCATCCGCATCCTCTAAATTTGCTCGTGACAATTCCTCTTCCTCCTCCTCTTCCTCATAATCACTTCCTCAACAACCCTACTCCGTACTTATCTAGTGCCCGTTTCGACTCACTTCGTTGTACAACACAATATCAAAATTATACGGTACCAACTAGTTGGTGCTCGCAACTCCGTTGCGGCAAAATTCATTTATTTACGCACCTTTCCTAAAGCTCAAAATATCTCCATACCAAATTTCAGAAATCGGTTCAGTTTTGACGTAAAGATGTAACAGACAGACAGAAAGAATGTATTATATTAGTATGGACGACGCAATTCGCAAAGAAAGATTGCCTTCAATTGTTAGTTCTAGCAAATCAATTCTTGTTTGAACCCGTAATAAATTATGTACCAAAGACCTTACTAAATTAATTTCAAGTGCCGATTTTATGTTTGAGTTGAAATTCAAATGGGTCTTGGGCGATACCCAAGTTTGTTTGTCACTATAAAGTTCTCTATTGGCCTTTATGGAACCGATTTTCACTCGATTATATATTTGAAGTTTTGGCGCAAGTATTTAAATATAAAATTTAAATACGCAAATTTAAATAAAAAAAATATTTAACAATAATTACAGTACTGTCGATACAAAATTAATTTATAAAAATTACTTAGCACACGACTGCAAATAAATTTATTCATAACGTTATGCAGTCATTGCAGTGAATTTTTTAAGTTTTAATAGTTTCCAAAGGCCCACTTAGTTTGCTCACTGGGGAACAATTTTTACGCAGTGATCCCCCCCCTCCCCTCCCATCTGTAACTGCGTACGCTTCTAAGTAATATTAAATCAAATAAACATTCCCGTACGTTTGCTGTCATATATCAAGTTTATCGATCTCATCTCGAATTACAAGCTCACGTTTCCTCTGTGACTTTTCCACGTCAAAGAATGGCGGACTAAAAGCGCTTTTCAGTTATGAAGCTTCGCCATTAACTCTAGTTCACTTATATTTGTAGATCATTTCTCGTAGGACTGGTGAGCCCTTTTTATTACTTATAAAAACTACAAAACACATTTTATCTCCGTGTTTATAGAACAATGTCGTCGTAATAGTTTGTAGTATTTAATTAAGTAGAATAATATGTCCCCATATTTTATGTTTGTCTTTTAGTTTCTAACATAATATTATCACGTCAAATAAAAATGTTGTGCAGAATTTGTTCTATTTACCAACGTACTTATTTATTTCAACGGTTAGAACACAAATAATTTCATGAAATTTCTCTACTAATATAAAACTGAAGAGTTTGTTTGAACTCGCTAATCTCATGAAATATATTTATGTAATTTGCCACAGATATAGAATTGACCAACGGGCCTTCCCCAATCAATTCTATAATAAAGTCAATTCTACTTTTTGTGTCCAGGTTTTGCTAGAAAATGTACGGATCCCGTTGCAGTTATTTTTTATTTATGCAGGCAGAGCCGCACGGCATTTCTGGTACAAAATAGAATTAACTACCACAAAATGAAAATATAAACATAAAAGCTTAAGCCGTTATAATGTAGCTCGCCAACAACAAAGTTAAATAAAAACGCTTCTAAAAAGTTCCAAAACAAGAGCGAGGGTAAAAATTTAGACACAATTAAAATGTTAATTCACTTTGAAATAAGTTATTGTCTTCATTTCATTATTAGAATAAAATTTCAGTTACATACATCTTTAAAACGCCTATTTATAAATGGACATGAAGATTGAAAAGGTTATGGAAACCCAAGAATTTTATACAATAAAAATAACCAATTTGGCAGTAACATAAAGCATTATAAACATACCTATATCCAGCAAAGAAAATGAAGATATTATCATGAATTAGTAATGATATGAAAGGACGTCTTGTCATTACTAATTCTCTCTATATATGTTTCATCTGCTAATCTGTATAAGATCATCCGCTGCAAAAAACAAATATAACTTTCTTGGCGGAGAAAATAAATATGTAATTATGTAGGAGTGGTATTAACGTTCATAATCATGATCACTATATAAAACTTTTATTATACTGTGATTGTTATTTGTTTATCGATATTATGCACACACTATAGCTCTATGAAAAAAAAAAGTTTGCAATTTTCAGCTTTTTATCTTTTATTCTATTGAAATTCACTACAAAATATGATACCATATCCGTCTGTCACTTTTATTATCCGAAACCCGTAAGTTTACATCAATTGTTTTATTAAGTCATTACTCATTACATATAATTTATAAGAAACAGAATCAATAAGTAATATCAATTCAATTTAATCTTCTTTAACTGCAAACTAAATCAGAATAGTCAACGGTCACGCAGCGTAGACCCCCTACGAAAGGTAAAAGCAAACTGTGTTTAATAATTTTACTGTCGTTTTCAGCTTTTTTATTTCAAATTCTCAAATACTTTAAAAGCAACTTCCCGTTAAAACTGACATTTATCTATTTACACTTTTATACCTACTAAGTGAAATGCTAGGGAAAAGCGGACATAAGTATACAAGTAAAACTAGAAGCGTAATGAGTCCTAGTCAGCGGTCGCCGGTTATTAAGAGCTCTCGAGCCGCGCAGTCGAAGCCTCGTTTTAAACTTTCTAGTGGACATTTTTGCTGTGCCAGATTAGTATTTTATAAGTTCCTGTTTCGGACTCGCCTACATTTATAATACATGTAACTGGACTAAACTACGCTCTTTGTCACCAATTTTATTTACTTATACAAATCGTTTATTGATCGGGAGCCGCACATTTTTCCGGAATGAAAAGCATCCTTTGTCCTTTCTCGGGACTCAAAGTCAGAAGAGGAAACGGATAGACAGACAGACACACTTTCTCATTTGTAATATTATTAGTATGGAATATAAATATTAGTATGGTTATAGATGCCTCAGCGCAACTTTGACAATTCGGTAAATACGAACAAAAACCTGACAATCGACAATTAAAAATAAAGGAACAGCTACGAGAAGAAAACTAGGAGCTATCTAAGAGTCGATGATCTTCAATAAATTACCAGAGACCGTTCGGTTTTATCTGTATGTTGGGTCCCGAAGTACGTCTCTATCGCGGGCGTATCGCCCCGGCGCGCGGCGCACAGGTGTTGGCCGACAACGACTTTCTTCCATTCCGAACTTAAAGTACTATTCACGAGTTGGCCCGACGTCGTTTTTATCGATTTCAGATTAAGGAACTTCGAACGTCTGTAAAAACATTCCATAATAAATTTCCCCACCGTTTCGTATAGCTTTAGAGATTTTTTTATTCAATGTTTTCGAATGGACTCGGCGGAGAAATTATTTTTACTCGGCGTGAGATTTTCGGAGGGTCGAAAATTCACGAAATCGTTTTTATTTTCGGCGCAGTTATATTCAATAAATCTATTATTTTTCGAGTTCGTCGATGAAGCATGTTAGAGTTCACTTGTGCATTTTGAGGGTACTTGCGAGCATCCAATTATGGCTGCCGCAAAAATAACGGGGTTGAAAATATTTTATGCGCTTTCACGATAATTTAAGCGAATATCTAGCTAGATTTACTAGCAGTTTTAAAATAAATTCTGCAATTCGTAGAATTAACATTTCGGTAATATCGGGTAACCTATACAAAAATGGAAGAAATACGGTAAGTATGGCCTACCTGCGTCTATTGTTTTAATTAAAACTTGATCGCTAAAGTTCTATATCAGCTGTATAATTTACTTTAATAATTTTGCGAGTGGCCTAAAGCTATATAAGGTAATAGCATATAGGCGTGTGATATAATAGCGTCACGTAAAATTGTTGGTAAAAAAGTTGTCGGAGCTCGTAGATTTAGTGTGCGGAGCAAATGGAGTGCACGGCCGATATCACGCCGCCAATTTAGACTTTCAATGTCCATTTTGCGCCCACGACACAAGTAAATTATTTATTTCCACAAAATGTGAGCCAATACAATTTCCGAATCCTTTTAAGTCCTCCTGCAGCAATGCAATTTTTTATCAAACGCAACACTAACGACGTAAAGTTGTTTTACTTGAGATATTCACCTAAATAAATTGTTACTCTTAAAAAAGAAGATATTGGTGAGCAAAGCACCCTACGTCGAAATCAAACATCATTCGAAAACAGCTAAACGTGTAGGTTAAATTAGAACGATTTCGTTATTACATTCGTTGTCATATTGATTCTGGCTCCTTGTAATTGATGTGCCCTAACTTATTCAAAACGCAAAGCCATAAGAATGCGATGTTTTCATTATCAGCCTCTCGCTGGTCATCACTCATCAGTCTGGTTAACGCGTAAGGTAGCTCGTCACACATCATAGTATTGGGATCGGCTTTGACGACCGTTGTTATTTCATTTCCTGCTCGCCATTATAAAGAGATAGGAGTAGAACACAGAGTACTTTTTTATGGAGTAGAATGAGGGAAATAATTTTTTCGTGGGTATTTAACAATTTTTTTTTTCAAATGACCTCAATTATGTAATTAAGCGAGTATCAGCAATTAAAAATTACACGATTAAATCAAGTCAAATTCATTTTTAAGAGTGGGTTGCATCAAAGGCGTAGTTATAGTTACAGTTATGGTCATAGTTAAGGCTAACTTAACTTTAACATTAGTCGTGTTCGTTTGGTTTTTCAACTGCGCATGCGCGGCTTTTTTGTGTGTCATATTCTAAAATACCGATCAATTTCTGTCAGATTTTAGAAAATCTGACAGGTATTTTAGAACATGAAACTCACACTGACACCAATTTATAACTTTGCGCATGCGCAATGTGCATCGAAGAACCAAACGTTGTATTTATTTTTTTGTTAAAGCTACGCTTAATGGGGTTGAGAGTATAAAAAATGAATTATCCGTAAAATCATCAAGAAAAATATTTGTTTTATTAATATTGTAAGCTATAGTTACGATTAATATTTCGTGGTTACAATAATTATTTTCACGAAAAAATTTCAATTTAAGTTTTAGCGGTTATGGTTATCGTTAATAATTAATTTGGCGTCCATTATCTATTGACTTTCAACTAAAGATTTAACATTTTGCGTTATAGTTATAGTTAAAGTTACACTTATAGTTATGGTGAAACCCACCCTAAGGGTTATTTTAGTGGTATTTTAATATTACAGTATCCGTCATCAGTTCATGACGTGTGATGGAATAATTCACATCACATCAGAGTGCTACACGCAGGAGCAATTTAAAAGAAGAAGAATTAGTATTCTTTGTTCTATAGTCTATCGAAATGTCAATTATAGCTGACTTGTTAGAAAATGTAGGTATTTGATAAAAAATATTTGTTTTTTTTGTCAAATTGAATTTGGAATGTGTCATAATAGTGTTTTTATTTTTGCAAATACGCGATAATTCGGCTATTATAGATACATGTTGTCGATTCAAAACCATTATTTTATCTAGATCTACGTGTTATTATGCCAAAAATCGTAATAAACAGGTAAGAACATTTTGTATGGGGAAAATTAAATTGTCGTTATTAGCATATTACTCGCAATTTTTCCATTATTTCTTATCTTTAAAACCTTCCCTGGACTTCTACGAATATTTCCCAAGAAATCAGCTCAATCCGTTCAGCCGTTTATATATAAATATATATATATATATAGATAGATAATTTTATTGCATACATAACTTTCCAAAAGCCACACATTTTCCATCTGCGCTAGTATTGTAGGAAAACAGATAAAATTTATCATATTTTTAATTCACGATATCTACTATGAACAGTATAACGCAGAACGAAGCTCGACCTGACCTATATCTATCAGAACATAAAGCAGGCATTCAATTTCATTTCCAACAATTTGTTTTATTATTTATGTGTGAAAAGTTTAGAAAATTCATCAAATAAAGTTTTAATTTTCAGCATACAGTAAAATAAAATAATGACAAAAATATAACTAAAAATTACAAAAATTAAAAGGGGAACCGTAGATTATTCCAGGTTAAAGACTCTCTATGCCCTTTCCCATGACTGAAAGTATCTGCAAACCAAATTTTATAGAAATCAGTTCAGCGTAAAGAGTACTTTGTTTAAGCAGGCAGACAGACTAACACACTATTGCATTTATAATATTTATAGTAAGGGTGTTCGGTACCAATTGTATTATTTACTACATAATATATTATATCAAATTTATTTATATGAAACATTTCATAATCAAATCAAAATATATCATGTCATCTATACTAATATTATAAATGCGAAAGTATCTATGTCTGTCTGTCTGTCTGTCTGTCTCGCTTTCACGCCAAAACTACTGAACTGATTGTAATGAAATTTTGTACACAGATAGTCTAAAGCCTGAGAAAGGACATAGGCTACTTTTTAACTGGAAAAAGGGGTTGTAAGGGGGTAAAAATGTGTAAATTTATTCATATTAAGTTAGTTCCAAAAATTCATAACAGATGGCCATAAGAGTCGCCTACATCGCGCTATCGCTTGCTCATAAGTCTTTCTATGAGGTGGCACCATATTCAATCGTGCTCATTGATTCCTTCAATTGTTATTCACGTCATTAAGTAACTCACTACTTTATCTACACAATGAGTAGTGACGTAACCTTAAACCTACCAATGATAAATAGTTTATGGGTAAAGATAAAGTTGTGTAATGGGGGGCTAAATAAGCTTTAAATTTGGTATTAATAAAGTTTACTTAATTTAATAAATGAAATATTATGTGCACACTGCACAGCTGTTCTTGGGTATCTTGATTTAAGGGGTACCAGGGTTTTAAAAAGCTTTAAAATTTGATACCAATTTTGTTGACACCGCACACCGCGCGCTATAAACTGAAGTCCACGCGGACGAAGTCGCGGGCAACAGCTAGTAATGTATAAATGGTAATTGAGAATACATCTTAATGTTCCATATAATTTAGCACAAATAAGGACTGAATCGGCTTTGTCTCTAACTTATCGGCTCAGCCAGGATTAGCTTCCGCAGAGCGGTATTCTCCTGCAATAATTTCATATTTTTTTTTATCAATCTTATTATTTCCCAACCTACCAAAAAAATCAAGTATTATTTTAACAAGATGATGCCCGCAGCCCCGTCGCACCAAAATCCATTATCACGCGGGTCCCGTACATTTTTCTGGGATGAAAAGTACCTATCCTTTCCCGAAACTCAAAGTATCTCAATACCAAGCAAAATAGCTTCAGCGGTTAATTGGGCGTAAAGAGAATAATATAACAGATAGAGTTCAGACTCACTATCACATTTATACCATTGGTGCGGATTCTGAATAATAGTTATGCGGCGTGACTTATCAGTTATCACACATACAATCCAGTTCAGGCCCAATGTGTGAAACCAATTTCAAACAATATCTTACCTATAATGTATATTTTAAGTACGTAGTATCAAAATAACTTCTGAAAAATTTAATTTTACATCTTAGCTTGAATGGAACAGACTTAATCATTGAGAAAAAATAGACATAACCCATATTTTGAAATGTTATAAAATGATGATGAATTATGTTAGGCAAACATACCTAATTAGATATTTAATAATATCATTATATAAATAAATTACTTTATACATAAAGTTATTAATTTATAGTACTTAGTCCTTATTTGTATATTATATTATTCCATGTCATGATGTTATAAAAACCAAAATGTCTTTAACTGTACAATTTTCTCATTGAAGACACTTTTTGCAAGTGTGTACTAAGCTGAAAAGTGCTTCACGATATAAGGACTTTTGAGCTGAGTGGGAAAAGGGAAGGTCTCACTATGCCTGGGGCCAGGGCTGCTAATCGTAAGGATTTAATTACAAACCCGAAGATTACGGTCTATAAATCTATAAAAAAACTTGAAATTCTGACAATATTATGGGAGACTTTAACCCATTCCTAATACAGTTCTCAGCAAAACAATAAACTGACAACTCTATACTCCATTTTTATCCGACTTCAAAAAAAGGAGGTTATAATATTATACAATAATAATTATAATATCATAATATGCATTACTTAATAAATCTGATCTGACAGTCAACCCTTCAGGCTTAATACAGCCCTAACCTAATTAATCACTCGCGGCATACAATTACCCGAAATTAATTAGTATACTAAGAAAGTACACGTGATACTTGCGATTTATAATTATTTCAAAGTATAATTATGACGTATCAGCTAGCGTGGCGCCCAGGGAGGCGATTACCGCAAGCTAGTCGAACGTTTCCCAGACCCTATTTAGAATCGAAGCAGCGGAAATTAAAGAGCTTATCAAAGAATAATATAACCCTCATTTGAATTATGCGCTAGATATTTTCTCTTTTTATTGCTATTGGCTTCTATTTCTTTGATTGTGATTTATGTTGTTTCCTTTGTATTGGCTGCGCTCGTTTTTTTTGTCTAATCTTTTTTATATGAATTACGTAATTAATTAAAAAAACTTTAACTTATTACTTACTGTTGATAATTACTAGGACATCTTTGTAATATCTTATGTAATCTACAATTGCAAAAATAAATGATTGAATTTAAAGTGTAATATTATAATGTAGGTAAATGTAGATACGAGTAGGTTGGAATAGTCTACAGTGATGAGTCAAATTTCTACAGTCTTGTAAAGCTACACTTTCAAATAAGTTAGCTAGTTCGGAAAACTCATAAAAGCGTATCATAGTAATACATCTTCATATAGATAGGCAGAAATAACGCAAATGATAAATAAGTCACCTACACTAATTCCGTATAGGAAAAGCCTTTTTTATCGACAGTTTGATCGCATTACAATAGCAAGACGAGTACGCATATTAAGTTATAAAGACAATTTACGACTGCGCACAGTTGGCCGCAGTCCAGACCGTGTCTTTAACGACCAAAAGATTGGTGACCCAATAATAAGATAACCGACAGACGAGTAATTTATTACTCTATTGTAATTGTATGGTCAAGGACGTGATGCCTATAGAGTTTATATTTAGAATCTACTTTTCTTTACAATACATAATGTTATATCATTTTAGATAATATGCTACTTAAAATTTCTCTTTATTAATCTTTTTAAATTCTCTCAAGGACTTCTCTTCAACTGCAAATTTCTTCTTGTCCCTCTTCTTTGATAACCTTCGTTTCTTATAATATAATAATTTTAACTTAATAATTAAGTCCTATAGTATAAAAAAATAATTACATTTCATGGTAGCTGAGTCCTATTTTTACGCGTGTATTATTCAGCTTTTTGTGAGTGACCGATCACGCATTCTTTGTCCCTCAACACACGTCAGTGAACACTGAACAACTTATCTACGCATTAGTAACGTTAATGCCCATGACTTACATGAAGAAACATGTTCGTGAAGAAGCCCCGCTAAAACAGAGATATTCTTTCATTTCATAATATCATAATATTATTATTTTTAACAAAAAATTAAAACCGACTTCCAAGGTAAAAACAATAATAACATTAATATGAACTAAAAAGTATTAAATAATTTTTACTATCTAATAGTGCCTTTTTCCGAATTCGGCTAAACCTCAACTATTTCTGTACTCAATCTTCATTATTTTGAAGTCGGTACCAGATAGCTGAATCTTCAGTCCTCTGACAGAATATTTAAAATTTTTGGAACTGGCACCGACTTCAAAATTATGAAGATTGAGTACAGAAATAGTTGAGGTTTAGCCGAATTCGGAAAAAGGCACTATTTGATAGTAAAAATTATTTTGTTTTTAGTTCATATTAATGTTATTATTGTTTTTACCTTGGAAGTCGGTTTTAATTTTTTGTTAAAAATAATAATAATTTCACTCTTTTTAGTTACACTAGTAGATAAATCTTCGCGTATATTTTACGTATCTTATTACAATTTGTTAAGAGTCACAACTCACACTCACAAAATAATATAATATTATCAATGAAGTGAACATATTGTGCTAAGTAATTCAACAATTTTAATACTTCAAGCCCGAAGCGGTCACCGGCGATTGCGATAACAATAGAAAGGCTACTGTGTCTCGTTTTTCCACGATCGAAGGATCTATCAGATAAAAAATTGTACAAACTTGCATAGGATGTAGCGTAGCATAATATTTAATATTATCATAATTATTATTGCCAGCTGTTCTTGTTATCAAGAATTCAAATCGATAGGTACTTAGTGCACCATCTATCGATTAATAAGTATAACTAATTAAAAAGACACTTAATGACTTTGTTTTGTTTAAATGCTCTTTTTAAAATAACTTTATTTTAATTCTATTTGTCTATTAAAATTTTATAAAGTAGTAAAGTATTCGATCTGTATATAAAGTAGTTAGTAAAGTATTCGATATTCTGTCTTCTGCCGCCACGCGCCGCGCGGCGGCGCTGGGCGGCGACGCCGACGCCGTGTATTAAAAACAAACAGGTGTTGTTAATTGTTCTACAGTACATAATTATTATTATTAGTATATCCATACCTATGCCTTGTACTATTATCTATTCTGTGCCATGAGACATTGGTGGCCTTAACACGACGTGGTAATGATGATGATGACGATGATGATGATGATGATTATGATGATGAATATGAATTGCATAGTAGTTTATGCTTTCTGTTCTTAAAACAACGCCAAAACTCCCAAACGTGTATCTATAAGGAATCAGGAGTTCTCTCAGCATTATCGAAACCATGGTATACCTTGACCCAATATTTGACTTTTTGGTAGCGTATTCTTAGTACACTTCACATAAAACCAAAATCACCATATGTTTCCATATAAATTTGGAGGAGTTCCCTCGATTACTCATGGATCCCATCATCAGGTCACCACCTTTGTGAAAATGGGACCAAATTGGAGTGAAACCTAATACAACAAAACAAAAATTTCGAAAATCGGTTCACAAACAGCGGAGTAATCGTTGAACATACAAAAATAAAAAAAATAAAAAAATATCCACAGCCGAACATATAACCTCCTCGTTTTTTGGAAGTCGGTTAAAAAGTACATCTCAATGATAAAAGTAAGGTTATTTTTACTAGGCGTTGGAACTCATGTGGCTATAAAACCCAAGTTTAATTTTTTTCAAACGGCTATAACATATTTTAAAGCCTAAGTATTATCCTATCAAGCCTCATAAGAGTACCGGTGATCGCGACAATAATAGAATAACAATAGATTTCCAAGAATCCGCGATCGAAGGATTGAGTATGAAATTGTATCAATATTGTTTTATTGTTTGAAAATTATAAAAATAAACATTACAAAGTATCCGTGTTGTATTTTGAATATCTCGATAATCTGTCGGATATCATGTTCACGAAAAATATCAGAAATCCATTGCTTGATCAGTTGGTAAACGTATTAAAAACGTTCGCTCACAAATTGTTTGCCGGGTATTAGTTTGCCAACGCTGAATCGCTTAACTAAAACTACCTTTAATTATCGAACTGCGATGAACAATTTTGGTTGAATTTCGTTAGATATTATGGTAACGTAATACTAACATTTATTATTCATCAAATATAGCTGACATTGATCAGTGATCACAAAATCATCAAATAGCATATTATACGAGGATAGTTTTCTTTCAAAGCTAGCAGACGAAAATGCGTTTCCCTACAAATTATGTCTGGAACAACAATTTCCTAAAGTTATTTAATTTAAAAGCAAAGCAGCGTGCCAGGCTGTGAATAAGTAAAAATCAAAATTATATTAAAATTCTCGAGTGTATAGCGAATACGAATGTAAATAAAACTGGTTGAACGCCTTCTTGTCTCTACGAAAGAATAATGGCATTTTCTATTTCGTTAGGTCAGGCTATGTATAGAACGTCCGCTCGGATGGGTGCCAGCTGCACAGGGCTGGCAAACACACGAGCTTCCTTGCACAAACGTGCATGTGGACAAGAAAAAACGAGTGCACAGTTGGCACCCCTGGAGCTGCGTCGCTTGGCTCGGTCTCGGCCTTCCGACGAAGATGTAAAGTTAAGTGTTACTGGAAATGCCTAGAATTTATGTCCGCCACATACGTCCCGAGACGTGCTTCGAAGACAGGAGACGTCCTGCCACCATTCAGCAAATACAAATGTTTTAAAAAGATAAGAAAATGTTTCATTCAAAATAAAGAGAATGTTAATGAGATTCCGCTTTACTCGAGACATGTGACGAGTTAATCTACATTCCTAGTCTAGATAATATTATTAAAATGCTAATTTACACGTGAAATATAATAAGTCAGCTTCTCAATCAGCTTGTGTATTTACAACATTTTCCACTTTTACCTTAATTTGTTAATTAAAACATTTCTTTACCTTTATTGATTATGCCATAATATCCATACTAATATTATAAATGTGAAAGTGTGTCTGTCTGTCTGTTACCTCTTCACGCTTAAAGCGCTGAACCGATTTTGCTGAATTTTGGAATGGAGATACCTTGAGTCCCGGGAAATGACATAGGATAGTTTTTATCCCGGAAAAAAGTACGGTTCCGATGCGATAAGCAAATTTTGGCGCAACGGAGTTGCGGGCGTCCTCTAGTCGAATATATATTTTTCTGATAAACATATTATAATAATTTCGTTACCGTAAAAAATCAGTTTTAAAGAAATTCATAAAAATATTGTTTAAAGAAGTTATTATAATATCATTAAGGAAGAAGAAGAAAACATAAACCATACCCCAATAAAATTAGTCTATCTGGCGTAGGTGTACACAACAACGCAATAATTAATTTACTTTGCAAAGTAAACTGCCGTTTTAATTATACCTCGCGTATTTTCCGTCACTAGAGTCCGCCCAACACACCTGCAGCTTATCATCGCATAGCTCTTAATTAAATTTGTGCTGAGTGAGCGGACTTAAGAGCTTACATTTGCGAAAGCAGAAAGATAATTTATTTATTACCGGGGTCCTTAAAAATAAAAATGGCAGAGATTTATGGAAAATTATATTTTTAAAAGAAACAATCATTTTATTGTAAATTGTGCTGATGAGTGTTATTGCAATAGACTATCATGTTTGTAGGAAAGCACGATGAATTACATCTGAATATTTACAGTCTTAAAATAGATGGTTACGTCTATCGAAAACCACCTCACTGGCTTGAATTGAACGCTCGTGTGTGGTTACACAAGTTTTCACTTACGACCAATAATCTCCGTCAATTTTTCAAGTCAATATCGCTGACATTTATAAAAAGTAATAAAGAAATCCATAAGTGAAATATTCCACAGGCGAGGCCCATTTCGCTAGCCCGTAGCAATCTTAGGACATTCAAATTGATGGTACGGGTACGTTTCACCATTAGAGGGGGCCTTATTAATTCCCCTTTCGACAGGCCAACCGAGGAGCCCATAAATTCACCTCAACCAAAGGGATGACCAATTTCAGAACATTTACGATCCACAAATTACGCGACCGCTGAAATATACAGGGCCCGATGGGCGAGGACGGCGAAAAAGTGAGAGAAAAATCCCGATGCTAATTTAATGTTAAGCACCGCGGAGAATTTCTTACTCGTCAAGATTTGAGAAATATCGGCCGCGGTCTTAGAAGGGCTTGTTGCTAATTTTATGCGGGGCAAATGAGGGGGGCGACGCAAAATCAATATTCATTAAGCAAAGCGAACAATTATTTTGCTCGAAAACGATATTGTTATATCCGAGAGCTTATAAAAATTTAAAGTAATTTTAATTTTGATTGCAAAAGCTTCTTAACATTTAATACTTACTTAATTTATACCTTAGTACATCGAAAACAGCGTTTTTATTATTTTTGATTATAATATTAATTGTTTATCATGATTATCAATATTACTTCTCAAACTACTTATTATTCGTAGTTTCCAAAAGGGCCTTAGCTCTTGTTTCGATGTTCTTTGATGATCGAAACAAAACATCGTGAGCCTGTGCCATCATTAATGTTTACGAGGCGAAAAAACAACATTAAACATAACAGATGTCATAATAAAATTGAACTTTAGCAATGACCTTTCACAGATCATTAGAATACAAAAATATAACCTTTGTAACTTTTTATTGCCATTTCCTAAGCTTATGCGATATCGTGCCGTAAAGTGATAAAACACGACGCAGCCGAACTGTCGAATATATTGACGAACAAAACGAGCATTATTGCGCAAACTTGCCAACACTCGTGTTACTTCTTATGTGTGGAATACGAATACCTTATTAAATCGGGTAATACCCCCCACCGAAGTATTTAAACACCGAAGCAAACTTTTCTTGTTTTCACTAATTACGAGCGAAGGGAAAATTAATTAAGCTTATGCATAGTCTGATGTTTATTTTGTATAAATGTATCTTTTAACTGTTAGCTCAGTATGAATGCTCCGTTGTATGACTTCTGTGGATAATTTTGCCCCAAAATATATTATGCTTAAATATGCATTTGCTTTTTCCTACGTTTTAGAGCAGAAATGGATCTTGTAGAATACAAAACAAGTCGGAGCATTTTTACGTGAAGCTAAAATGTGTCACGGCTGGTAACGATGTCTTTTACCTGTGACCCAAATTGAACAATGATTGCCATTGCTCACACTCGTTTTGTACTTTTTCTCGTCTACATATTTCAACAACATTTGCAACAACTGTGTTTAATTTAAAAAATAAGTTATAACGTCTAGTTGCAAGCGCGTCCATAAATTGCTCGTTTAGAACGTGAAACTCAAACACTTTCTTTGCAAAAAAAACTCATTATCATTCACACAATAAAGTATAGATACGTATCTCCCAGAAAGCCCTTAAAGCCTTGAGTTTCAGTTACGCAAAGTACAAAGTTGATTATTGTCTCTTATTTACTACCCCGACTTGAGTGACAACACCGAGTCAAAATAACAATCCTATTTCTGTACAATAATGAATTCGAAAGCTTTTTGTTTGTACTTTGTGTTTGTAAGTTCAACAATCAATCTTTCGTTCAAATTGACGTTTGAATGGCCAAGCGGAGTTGGAAAAATTGAAAACAGATCTTGGGATGTTTGAAATAGAGTAGCTGAGGGTTTTACTACATATTGTGATCCAGCATCAGATTTGCAGAAATACACACGTGTGACGTGACACGTCATAACTTCTTGATATCTTTAAGGGTATCATTATCACATTAGATCATAATATAATAATATTATGATATATTATTTGATTTCAACTGTAAAGCTATAATATTTTATTTCATTGTACTATAATTCGATCGTAGGACAGACTCATTATATTTTGAGCAAATAAATTCGACCATTTACTTGTAGCCGTTTGTCTCTTTCACACATACATGCAAATATTGATGCCTCGTTTAATTTCTTTTTTCGTACGCGTATAAACAAAAACAAAAACCAGCAACTTTAAACTGAAAACATATTATTTCACAAAGCAATTTCAGACAGCCTTTGCGATTCATTCGCCTGAAACCTGTCGTAGCAAAGAACTACTTCTATAAAGTACGAGTGTGGCTGTACACATATTTTACCGCCTGAGGACTCATAAAATAAATGTACTGTGTAGTTTTGATGTGTTCGGACTTCGGGATAAAATGAATCAATCTCCTGGGTAATACGAGTAAAACGAAAGCAGTGAAATAATTTTCGGCCAACTCGAGCGAGGTTAGTTTTGTGATATAAGTGTTACAGAAAATTATTAGAAAATGATAAAGACAAAGATTTTACTTTAAATTTAACCATATAATATTATGTATGATTATTTAAAATATATACTGTATGATAACAAAAAATATATTTTTTGTTAGTAAGTATACATTTTTATTTTGTACTTTCTCATGTTCAAAATATCTCAGATAATCAATTTTAATGAGCGATGAGAGGCTGAGGCGTATTAAAAAGTAATTCATATTATTTTAACGGAGAAATCTCGTCCATCGTTTAAATTCGCCAGCGTAAGCTGACCCGTCGTAGCGACCTCGCACGTCGCTACGGGAGTCCAGCCGCCACCGGTCAGTCTAAAGTAAATTACAAATTGAATATCGAATTTGTCGCTATCACTGCAAACTTTTGGCCATGATAAATTGCCCATAAATGTTTACAATAACAATCCATTATTTATATCTTACTCCGGTTCGAATTGTATTTTTAACTGATTGCGTAGGGCCAACGTGATTGAATAAATGAATATGCTAGCAAAACGTATAGGAAAGAGAGGTAATTCTAAAGATACATAGGACGTGTTAAAAATTATACTATCATGGTGATCGTATTGGGGAAAATAATGGGTGCAACGAATGTAAAATGCAAAAAAAATATTGACTATGCAGCGGCTAATCAACTAATAACAAGTGTGCAAGAACAGGCGTGTAGTAATGGACGAACAAATACCTCTGGTCAATATTGAACGTTAGTTCTACACACAAATTAAGTAATATGCGCTTGTTCATATCTAGATTAGTACTTAAATACACTAGGTACCGACTTTCGTATATCATTCATTTACACGAGTAAGATCGTTAAGGCGATCGAATGAATTTAAGTAAAAATAACTTATTTTACTCTCTATTTAATTATGCGTGTGGACCAAAATTTTATAAAGTTAAAAATTAAATATTGGCTTTTTTTTCTTATTAAAAGTGACTCGTGACGTTTTAAACTACTCAACATTCCATACACCGAACCTCAACTCTACTGCCGAACGAGTGCTTTATCATTTCGTGCTTATTCACGCTTATTAAGTACAGAATGCATTATATTTGAAATATTGGCTAGATTATGCCATAAATATTTGAAATCCAGCTGTTAATCATATATAATGTGTTTCGGTGTCTGTACTCAGCAACACGAAATGGGCGTTATATTGTTTTACAATGCTTCATTTCCATTACGTCCGAAATTGTTGCCATTTTCGATGGTTGTAAATCTGTATAACCATCCAAAATCTAAATGCACTTTTCACATGGCCATGTGATTAAAAGTTCAGAGCGTCTCTGCGCAAGCCGCCGGTCTCGAGTTTGAATTTTTTTCAAATTCTCACCTATACTTAAATAAGGCTAAAGAATCTCTACTACACTTTTGTGTGCCATGTTTTAATATAAAACGAAAAGACGCTTTACACTATTAAGTGCTGACTACGTGTCTCGTAAAGTGAAGGAGTCTTTGAAAAACTGTGTAAACATATTCTGAAAGCCGGCAATTTTGACGACTCCTAACATATTATATTAGGCCGTGTTTACACCTGCAAGCAAACTCGCGGTAGTCTTGCGTGAGTTTCTTGCAATATTGTTTACATTACATACTAATTCCAGCAATTTATTGATACTACAAATGTTGTGCGAGAAGCTCGCGGATAAATGCTATACGAAACTAGACCGCGGGTGACCCGCAGCGAGATCTGTCGCGAGTCCTCGCAGACATGTTAAGACATGCTGTCGCAACTACTCGCAGAAAGTGCTTAACAAATTGTCGCGACAGCACTTGTTTTTAATTTTTTATTTACTTTGACTATAAATAATAATTAATTGATTGTTTTAATATATTATATTTTTAATATTCTGAGGATTCATGGAAGATTCGTATTTATTATAGCTCTATGATAGTTTTTTTGAGGATTGTATTATGATTAATTTCAAATTCTGTTAATATCATTAGTTTGTTATTGTTATTATAGTAATTAAGCATGATTTTTCTTAGACTTAAAAAAAAAATTTCCACGCCTTGGAGGCAGAAATTGTGAACTATAAATAATTATAATAAGATCATTGTAACCAATTTCTTGGAAATAAAGACTTACTTACTTACTTACTTACTTACTTGCTACGGGGTTTACACTTGCAAGCTGCTGTCAGACAGACTGTCAGACACTTTTCGCGACAGTTGTCTTGTAGGTGGAAACACGGCCTTATAGAAGCAAGTCATAAATAAAGCTAATCGGCGTTACATTTAATACCGCTTCGTAAACAAAGAAAAGATTAAAGCGTTATATTATTACGCCTACACGTGGCGTCTTATCACGCACGTACAAAGTACAAGAAAATAAATGTAATCGAAAGCGAGAAGGGTGTTTTAATAACACGAGAAAAATTTCAGGGTAAAATTATATTTCGAGCTGTAGGAATAACATTCAATTTTTTTTGTTTGCGAACTGCAATTGCTTTTGTAGGGTGTGTGATGTTATGTTACGGGGTGTAGTCCGCCTCTAGGGCCCTCGCTCCTTGCTTAGAGTAAGGCTACACTGCTCTAGCGTATGACGTTGCGTTATCGGAACGAAACAACGTATTATAATTTACTAGCGACCCGCCCCGGCGTCGCACGGGTATGATATATATATATATATATATATATATACACACCGGCAAAATTAGCGGAACATAATAAAATTTTATTTTTTTTGAAAACTAATCGCTGTTTTTTATATATTTATTTATTAATTTAATAATTGATGATTAAAAAATAAAACTTATATAAATGTAGGGCATAAAAACGTGTAAAATTAAAAAAATCTGCAAAAATCTAAAATTAAGAAAAATCTTTGAAATTTCAGTAGTAAGTTTTTAAGTTAAATTCTTCATTTTTACTTAAGAAATGCCATGTTAACAGCGTGTAATGCCTTCTATGGATCTGAAGAGAGTCTGGATACGCCATTACATGCTTGCATTTTGATTGTCAATCATTTCCTGTGGGATATTCTTCTACTCCTCCAGTAGCGCCAACTCGAGCTCCTGAACACATTTTGGAGCTGGAGTTTTAATTCGTACCGTTCACCCATTGATGTGCCACACGTTCTCAATCGGATCCACATCCGTAGACCGTGCTGACCTCTCCACCTGGGCTACGCTAGCATCATTTAGGTCATAATGCCCGATTTTTTTACTCTATGGACGCGCAAAAAATTGAAGTTACTACCTAAAACTGTGTAAAAGGCACAACATGCAGTTCTAGGATGTCTGTGCTATTACCCTGTACTGTCAAAGTACCATCATTAACAATCATCATCTCTGTGCGGGCTCCTAATCATATGCAACCCCAAACCATTACGAAGCCTGCATGATATACCACTGTTTCCGTTAAGTTTGATGGTCTATAGCGTTCCTTACGATTTATCCACATTCTTTATCGCCTGTCAATAAAATTTACACAGAATTTGCTCCCATCACTGTACAGCACACGATTTCATTCACTTGTCAAATTTTGATGTTCACGCGCAAATCTTAGCCTGTCTCTTTGGTGCCCTGTCTCAAGTTTTGGTGCCCATGCTGGCACTTTTGAGTTTAATTTAACTTCTTTGAGTCTTCTTCTTACTGTACAATCACTTACAGGTACATTTCGGACCTGTTCCTATAGGTTTCATCTCTGCAAAGCAGTTTAAGGTCGATTTCTTAAGGCTAGTACCCTTACAAAACGGTTATCCTGAACCTTTGCCACCCGATATATGCCTTGTTCTCGTCTCCGAACGTAAGATCCAGTCTCTCTGTAGCGTTGAAATTTACGATGGACCACGAAAGCCGACACACCTAAGGCCTGACTGACCGAACGGTAGGTGTGACCTTTCTCTATCGTGGTTACAGCTCTAGCTGTCGTAGATGCTGGAAAATCCACTAATTTTGTATCTAAGCAATGTGTTCTTCCAAAAACCAAACAATCAAATGAGCTGGCATACCTTGCACTCCGCTAAAAACGCCATTCTTATCAGAAACACTTACAACGTCAATCATCGAAAAACACTTAGTAGGGCATAATTGCAATAAAAATCTGTCAACTTGCCAGTTTTGTTCAATATTTTATTTCTTAAATGAGCTTTGAAACTATAAAAAAGGATTTCACACAGCCCGACCCACTTGAATTCAAGTTGTGGCCCTTTTTACTTATGTTCCGCTAATTTTGCCGGTGTGTGTATATATATTAAAATCGATAGCCTATGATCCTTCACGTGCTCTACTTCTTATCTGTGCCAAATAACATAAAAATTGCTCCAGTATTTCGCGAGATAATCCCTTTTAAATAATTTCCCCTATTTTTTCCACATTCTCCCATTAGTCATAACGTAATATATAGCCTATAGCTTTCCTCAATAAATGTTCTATCTAACACTGAAAGAATTTTTCAAATCGGACCAGTAGTTCCTGAGATTAGAGCGTTCAAGTTAGCCCTTTCAAATAATTTTCGCCGTTTTTTCCATATTTTCCTCTATTTTTTTGCTCCTATTAGTCTTAGCGTAATAAAATATTGCCTATAGCCTTTCTCGATAAATGGGCTATCTAACACTAAAAGAATCATCAAAATCCGTTGCGTAGTTTTAAAGATTAAAGGGAACAAAGGGACATGAGGGAAAAACTGCGACTTTGTTTTATAATATTATGTATATTGTATAGATATAGATAGATACCTATAGAATGTATAGACGCGTGGATGCAACTCAGGTACATTGCGACTTGCGGCAAGGCGTGTCAAAAGAATACCAAACGGTAACACCGCCGCCGTATATTAAGAACCAGATGATTTTGGGCCGATAAATGCTACTGTATGACATGGGTTTCATCCATACTAATATAATAAATACAAAAGTGTGTCTGTCTATATGTCTGCTGGCTACCTCTTTACGCCCCAATAGCTTAACCAATTTTGCTAAAATTTGGTATGGAGATCCTTTGTGAAAACGACATAGGATACTTTATATCCCGGAAAAATGGGAGGTTTCCGCGCGGTAAACAAATTTTTTAAATAGACTTGTTTTCGTTGGACTTTAGCGTTTATCCATCTTTCCATCAAAACACCACATTAGACGGAGTGACGGATCAATGTCGCTTGTCATTCAAGTCATTATATATGCGTAGACGTTGAGAAGTTGCTCCTGCGGTAACGCACCGCAACGGGACAATGTGACATCGCTCTTGGAAAACGTCACCACCACAAGTAGTACTATCGCCTATCAATAACATCCTACTAATATTATAAAGGCGAAAGTTTGGATGTATGGATGTATTGATGTTTGTTACTCTTTCACGCAAAAACTACTGACCGGATTTTAATTAAACTTTACAATAATATAGCTTATATATCAGAATAACACATAGGCTATAATTTTAACCGACTTTCAAAATGGAGGAGGTGTTATGTTCGTTCAACGATTACTCCGCCGGTTGTGAACCGATTTTCAAAATTTTTCTTTTGGTGTATAGGTTATCATCTCTATTTGCTACCACATTCATTAAAGTGGTGACCTGATGAAGGGATCCCTAAGAAATCGAGAGAACTACCCAAAATTTATATGGAAACATGTGGTGACTTCGGTTTCGTTAGCAGTATTCTAAGCATATGCTACCAACAAGTAAGATTTTGCACCATCTTGGTGCAAATACATACCATGGTTCGGAAGGTGCTGAGAGAACTCCTATCTCTTTATAGATACAAGTTTGGGAGTTTCGACGTTGTTTTAAGAACTGAAAGCAACTACTACTGCTATTACTATGCAAATTACAATCATCATTATCATCATCACTACCATTTAAAACCATTATAAGTACCATGCATCGTCCCATTATGACCGTTTTATTGGTACTTTTTATAGTCTTTTATATCGAGACTAGAGTTTGTCAAGCGATATAAAAATTATAGATATTAATAATTATTATATTTACCAAGGTGGCAATTTTATCATATTAATATGCATGAGATATAATAATATGTATGACATAATAGTATATCCTACTTAATATTATAAAGGCGAAAGTTTGTGAGGATGTATGTATGGATGTTTGTTACTCTTTCACGCAAAAACTACTGAACGGATTTTAATGAAACTTTACAATAATATAGCTTATACATCAGAATAACACATAGGCTACAATTTTAACCGACTTTCAAGATGGAGGAGGTGTTATAAGAGGTGACCTGATAAAGGGATCCATTAGTAATCGAGGGAACTCTTCAAAATTTATATGGAAACATTTGATGACTTCGGTTTTGTGAGAAGTATTCGAAGCATTAGTAAGCGAAGCAAGTAAGATTTTGCACCGAAGTATATCATGGTTCGGAAGGTGCTGAGGGAACTCCTGATTCTTTATAGATACAAGTTTGGGAGTTTCGATGTTGTTTTAAGAACGGAAAGCAGATGCTACTATGCAAATTTCGCTCATCACCATCATCGTATTATTAAGTATAAAATTGCCCTTGCGGTATAATTTATTTTCGATATATCGCCTTAAGATATTGACCCGCTATATCCTTTTTATTGCAATCGCGACAGTGTTTTCGACAACCACACGAACAAAGTCGCGGGCACTGCTATAATTTATATGGCAAAACAACGTTTGCCGGGTCAGCTAGTAAATAATAAAACAAATTGTTGGAAATGAAATTGAATGCCTGCTTTATGTTCTGATAGATGTCAGGTCGAGCTTCGTTCTGCGTTATATACTGTTCATAGTAGATATGTGATACATTTTATTAAAAATATGATACATTTTATCTGTTTTCCTACAATACTAGCGCAGATGGAAAATGTGTGGCTTTTGGAAAGTTATGTATGCCAAAGCCGTTAGGTTTTGACGTTCCAATATTATATATATATATATATATATATATATATATATATATATATATATATATATATATATATATATATATATATATATATATATTCGTAGAAGTTCAGGAAAGGTTTTAAAGATGAGAAATAATGGAAAAATTGCGAGTAATGTGCTAATAACGGCAATTTAATTTTCCCCATACAAAATGTTCTTACCTGTTTATTACGAAGATTCGGTTTTTGGCATAATAACACGTAGATCTAGATAAAATAATGGTTTTGAATCGACAACATGTATCTATAATAGCCGAATTATCGCGTATTTGCAAAAATAAAAACACTATTATGACACTTTCCAAATTCAATTTGTCAAAAAAAACAAATATTTTTTATCAAATACCTACATTTTCTAACAAGTCAGCTATAATTGACATTTCGATAGACTATAGAACAAAGAATACTAATTTTTCTTCTCCGGGTCTCCGGGCCGGGTCAGCTAGTGGACCTATAAATTAGTGAGCGATACTGGGTATCTATGAGCAAACAATAAGAACTCTATCTAACTCTACAATTGAACTAACAAATAACCTAGTGACAGTCTGAAAGGTAGAACATCTTCAAGGAAGATGAATAAGACGCCCCTACATTTACAAGCTTACAGCCAAGTGGAAGAGGCAAGTTTTTCTGCCATCTAAAGGAAATTCACGTTTAATTAGTGTGCCCACATACTCATCGGATAACCTTACGTTCGGTTATCCCATCTAACTTTCTGACCACGACTTCAAAACAATCAAGACGTTCAGGGATACAAATTGGATTAGGGGATTGGATTAGTTAGCGGAGTAATACTTTATATTAAGACAGATTCTCTAATGAAAGTCGGCTCACACGCGGAATAATGATATGTTATAAGTTAGACAATTAGCGAAGATTCGGGGATGTTTTGCGCCCATTTCATTCAATCTCAGGACTTAATATGATTTGTTCAATTTATCCGACTCTAATAGGATCGCCCGACCTTCTACCTGGAAAGATAAGTTTGTTTCTCCAATATTTACATCTTTATATATTATCCCCTTAGGAAGAAAAATATTTACATAGTGAATAACTTATGCAAACGAGGTGTTTTTCGTTGGTTAAGTCACTTGACAGACGAAGGCAACGTTGCTAAAGTTTTGCGCTGGGTAAATATTTTTATCAGCAAAAGGAATAACCTCCTCCATATTTTTTTTAAATTTTCGCTTCATTTTTCATAGAAATAAATATAATTTTCATTCGAAAAATATTATTTGTGTAAAAACCATGCTGCCAGAAAACAAATACTGTAAAATCATTTACGATAATATTGGAAGCTTTAACTAAAAATATTTCCAAACATATTTGGTAAGGGTTCATGTATTTGAATTTCAAATCAGATAGGTCAAACCTTTGCGGCATAAGAATACTAAACTTGATAAGTATTTATGATTATTTTGTTAGTGTTTTCTATAGCGTACCTATCTATATTTTACTAATATTAAATAAGGTAAAGTAGATATCTAAAAGAGAGATATTAAGAAATAAATTAAGAAGACTGCAATAATTTAACTTTTAAAAATTAAACTTACCTTGGAATAAAAATCTTCGGGTCGAACGTCTTTCAAAAAGTCATAAAAAACGCAGAGCGGCAAGACCATGATGGCCGGCTCCTTGCAGAGTGTCCCCGCGGTCGCAAAGATCAGAGTCCCGGCCAGCGTACACCACTGCACTAACTCACCGGAGTCCTCACTAGCACTCGAGCACTGACACTTACTGACTTTTACCGTAGAAGGTTCCATTTCGCAGGCGTTTAGTATCTTTAACGGCCCGCCCTGGCTCGCTTTTAGCAGCTTCTTTACATTTATCACAATTTGTTGAACGAGGTCGTGGCAGCTGAGGCGAAAATTCTGGTCGCTCGAGTTTAGTTGGCGGCGGATGACGTTATTTTTTATGATGTGGCGGCAGTGCTTCCGTTGGCTCTCGATCCGGAGCTGAACGTGCTCGGTGTACAGGAGGAAACTGAGGAGAAAGCAGTTGCAGGCGGCGAGATCAGCTCGGCCGACCACACCGGCGACTGCCTCGGTGTGTATAGGGTGGGCCGCGAAAGTCAAGCCGGCGACCGCGGAGCCGAGCCTTATACAATGCGGCGGCAGCAGGCGCCGGGCCGTGACTACCACGAGCACGGTGGTCAGTGAATGAAGGATCGTGTTGAATAAATGATAACTCCACGGCTTGAACCCGCTGAAGGCATAGTTGAGGCGATACGAGGCCACGCACAGCGGTCTGTAGGAGCCGTGCGAGCCGGGGTCAGTGAGCGGGGTGCCCCAAAAGTCGTTCTTGAACAGAGACCTGATCGGCGTGTGGCCGATGACATCTGGGTTGGACAGGATCGCCCGCCTGCAAACAAAAATGTTACATTATTATAATGTCATTGACAGTCTAGCTACGAGTAGCCTTGAAATTCTCTAATTTCATAGTTTTAGGTGTAGTGTACATCTACATTCTCATTGTTGCCGAAATTAAAACAACAATTATATTTTTGCTTTTGCTAACTGATATCAGTAATCACAAAAAAAAATTAAGACAGATAATAATCTGAAAAATGTAAATGCTATCTAAATAGATTATTATGTTACGTTATTTAGATGTATATATTATACATTGAGAGTGATAATATTATTCTATCATTAGTGATAAAATTATCGTATCACATTTCAAAGTAACACGAAAACTAAGTTCGCTATTCGTACCATCTGTTTTTGTATAAATTGTTATTGTAATAGTAATTAAATTAATATCACTATCGCAGCATTTCGTTGGCAGTTGACCAACACCGAGTCTCTCTAAAGCGCTGTTTCCGTTTTAGAAATTATAGGCTCATTGCCCGCTGTCCCCTATTTAATTTATCGTACAATCTCAAAAGACTTCTAGGTTTTTGGCCCTTGTTTGTTTGGAGAAATACTTGTCACACGTAGGAACTTAACTTTTAGAATGAGATAAAGTTGCTGAACAGTTTGACGACCTCCGTGGCTCAATGGTTAGAGTATGTGGCAACTCAAGCCGGGGGTCGAGGGTTCGAATCCCGCCGATGGAACAAAAAGTTTTTCAATGTTCCTGGGTCATGGATGTGTATTAAATATGTGTATGATATAATAAAAATCTTAAATATATGTATAGTATAAAAGTATTAAATCTATTTGTCTCGTTGTCTGGTACCTGTAACACAAGTCCTTCAGGTACTTAGCACAGGGCCAGACTGACGTGGTGTGAAGTGTCCATAGATATTATACAAATAGTTAACCCGGCGTATACTGCTAAAAGAATAAGGTCCAACAAATTGAGGGCGACATTCTGTATGCAAATAACAGCACTGTAACGAGCCATAAATATGTAGGGATATATACATTACTCATACATCATCCTTCACATGGGAGCTTTGATGAATGCAGCTTATTTGGTTAAGTATGATAGAGTAAGCTTATTCATGTCCCCAGCGGGACAAAAACAGTCCCTATAATGAGAGACGAATGCCCGCACTACTGCAGGCATGGCGCTATGAATGAAGACAAAAAGGCCAGCGCATACAAAACGGTCCCTGATACTAAAATCCTTTGAATTAAGTCGAGTACATATTTATTCGAATCCTCCATACATTTTATTTAGAAGATAAATATGAATGAAAATATTCGTAAAGGCGAACGCGAGTATATCCTTATTTTTCCAAGTGCGAGCTGAATATTTTTGGATACCTATCAAAGACTTTGCTTATTTGAAATTTTACGTTTCACTATTTCCAATTTTCACTTTTTATTGTAATTTTATTTTATCTTTAAATTGATATTATAATAGTTTATTGTAGTAGCCGTAATAAGCAAATTTTAGGAGGTTAGATTTTAAAGTTTCATGCAGAGCTTAATTATAATGTTGATATCAATATATTATTTTATCTTATTTCATATTTGTTTGGTTTCGTCAATCGGGAATAATGAAAAATTAGGCTTAATACTGTACTTAACGCGTATTTTAGTTATATTAGATAACTAGCGACCCGCCCCGGCGTCGCACGGGTATAAAATATATAGCCACTGAAAAATTAATGATTAAAATCGATAGCTTATAATCCTTCACCTGGTTTACTTTTTATCTGTGCCAAATAACATAAAAATTGCTCCAGTAGTTCGCGAGATAAGCCCTTTCAAATAATTTCCCCGTTTTTCCACATTTTCCTCTACTTCTACGCTCCTATTAGTCTTAGCGTGATAAAATATTATAGTCTTCCTCGATAAATGGGCTATCTAACACTGAAAGAATCATCAAAATCCGTTGCGTAGTTTTAAAGCTTAAAGGGAAAAGGAACATTAAAGGGACATGGGAGAAAAAAGCGACTTTGTTTTATAATATTATGTTTAGAAGTAAAACATAAGATTCTAAAGTATTAACTCCTAAATATTTTATCTTTAACGTAATAAAGGAATATAATATTTGATTTGAGCGAGGCCCGAGCGACGAAGCGCAGAATCGGTAAAATTACTTTTGGGATTGATTGCCCTGCGTGACAAGACTCGCGATCTACTTTTACTTAATAATATTTTAAAACAACGTTTTCTATAAAATTTTAATAGTTTCTGTTATGAAATTTATATTTAGTTATTTCGTGGTAGTTTCCAGAAAAACGCTCGTTTTGATAACAATATATAGGAGTTTTAACATACAGATACGAAATATTAATTCCATAAAGTTTTTTATATTTTCATTTTGGGAGATACAGAATTTTAACCCATCAACATTGACATTCGGAAACTATCATAAATTTTCTGTATTGGTCGGAAATTTTTCGATCGGTAAAATTGATTTCCATCGATGAAAAAATTTCAATAAAGTTTAGTTCATTCAATAGCTATTTTTTAATAAAATCCAACATGGCGGCTCCATGATACACGTACACGTGTATCAGTTACAAATCGCTCCCCCTTAGTAATTAGTGCGTTTCATTTTATTCAAAAGTGCGTGAAATGGAGGTAAGTACGTACTTAAGTGTTTCAGGGACTCCGAATTACGTATTTTGTTACTCGTAACGTTACACGCACTCGGCATGATATATATGTGTATGTGATACTCATTTAAACTTCTTAAGCCGGGGTTTTGCGAGTCGCAACCGTAACCGAATTACGGCTATAGGTACAGTTAAGCTTTATACGTTTGGAACCAAGTTATAAATTGGACGATCAAAAAATTGCGACCATTTTCTAGCACTTGTCGATTCACCTTCATTTGCCCATAAATAATATGATTGTTATTATAGTATTAATTGCATTCTTTTTGTGATCAAAACTTAGTCCTATTCCCCGAATAGGACTTAGTTTTTATCACGAAAAGTCCCCACGCAAAAGTCAAACGGTCCATAACAATAAACCCATTTAAATTGCTATAGCGGAGCATACTATTATAGGGAACAGCGGGGTGATTCACTAAGCGATTCCGCGCGGAATCTTCCCGCTGGCGGAAACTATTTCACTTTTAAGCAAATGACAAGTGAATACTTTCCGATTTTGCTGTCATTTTGACAGTAGTGACATTTCTTTTGTATGAGTGAAATAGTTTCCGCCACGGAATCGAGAAGATCTAACCGCGGATAGGAGTTTGACATCGGACGGCGGGAACATTCCGCGAAAACGACTCTAATCCTCGGATAATTTCCCGCCGTCCGATGTCAAACTCCTATCCGCGGTTAGATCTTCTCGATTCCGTGGCGGAAACTATTTCACTCATACAAAAGAAATGTCACTACTGTCAAAATGACAGCAAAATCGGAAAGTATTCACTTGTCATTTGCTTAAAAGTGAAATAGTTTCCGCCAGCGGGAAGATTCCGCGCGGAATCGCTTAGTGAATCACCCCGCGGGGCACAGACACACTTTCGAATCAGTAATATTGGTATGTATAAAACAGTCACAATTTCCGGTAATTGTCGTGTCCAATTAAACGAAAATAGAATATCATTTCAAAAGCTGTCACCTCACACGCCATAATTACTCCGAATGTCGACTGCGGGAGAAACGTCGATAGGATTTATTATTTACCATCAACGGAATGAAGAGGTATATCTGGGGTATACAAAATCCAATAAGCGTCTACTACACGGTTCAGGAAATCAATCCTGAAAGCACGGTGGTAAACGTTTTCCATTATTTAGATGGCATTGTACTGGAGCGATTGAGGCCGGGCGCCGAGCGATTGCGAACGTTGCGATATATCTAAGTCTGATTACCACAGGAACTTTCGTCGAGGTTAGATTTAAGGTATGCGCACATTGTGACAAGCTGCAGCGGGGTGGGCCGCATTTTTCATACAAGTTTTATGATCGGTCATAAAACTTGTATGAAAATACGGCCCGCCCTGCTTCAGCTTATTATTCTGTGTGGGCGCGATCTCATAAAACATGAATAGAAAATGCCGACCACCACGCTGCGCCCCGTCACAATGTGCGCGCACCTATAAGCATCGTTTATTTTTTCGTCCGGTTTTCACCCACCTGTGTCCTGCGCCAGTTTTCTACAGCATTTAACATTCGGAGTATTTCTACAGCATGCTTGTCACATCAACTACCCTTATAAGAGGCATTACAATATTTTTCTTAAGATCAAAGCAGTCAAGTTTTTCATAGTTGGTTTTATTGATTGACTTCATTTTCACGACAGAATTTTAAAGTATAGCTTTCAGTTATGTCTTTTGTAAATTTACACCATATTTGTAGCTGTTACGAGTATTTTAGATGTTATTAATACAAAATTCAATAGCTATATTAATGAAAATTGAAAACCGAGAATTTTATTTTCATTCGCATATTATTCTATACATTTTCAGTAGAAAAACTATTCGGTTTTACTCCATTTAATGTTCTCTAACGTCATAAAATATAATGTTATCCCCCGCAGCATGTAAACATCGCAATAGAAGTGTCTAGACAAATTAATTGAAATCCTTTACGAAAATTGAATTTCCATCAATATTATTATTTCTCGAGAATATAATATTTACTATTTTTAGACGCTCTAGGAGTCTAGGGTATAAGAGAGACGAGTAAGAATTCATATATTCAAATAAATTCTTTGAATTAACGCTGGGGTATTTTATAATCGACGTGGCGAATTCTTTGTAGAAACACTTTATGGTTTCTTTTAGAAAATTGTTTTATTTTCTTTTTAAACGGGTAATGGATATAGTAAACTTTAGAAAACAATGAAAACTGAACAAAATTATACAGTGAACAGCAGGTTGCGGTATTGAAAATTGAGTATATTATGCCTACAAAGTTATGACTTTATAGATAGATTCGAATAGATTAAAGGACATTACAATTTACAGAAACAGAAACAGTCCAGAAATCCACGACTGGTCATTCCCCAATAAAGAGAAATCGGTCCGATTTAAATACGTCCAAAATGATCACTGAATTCTTACCAACTTATTCGGTTCATTGACTTCTGCTTAATGTGGATATTGACGTAAATTTTGAAGCGTATTGTGTCACAAATAATATGAGAGGACATTAAATATTATCTACGTTTTTATTATCCGACAAATTGACCGCGGCGTTTTCTGTTTATCGCATTGGTAATTATTTTGGTGCGAGTTCCTTTATTGCAGTCGAATATTTTATTGTGGCGGCATCGACAGTTCTCAATTAGACCAAAAGAACCTCGAAGTATATTTTTACTTTCAAGCTTCAAGCAAAGAGCATTAGTTATCAACTACGAATAACAAAACTACATCAATAAGATTTCAGAGAATCGTTTAAACTAATACGTCTAAGCTATCAATATTTTTTCAATTTTGATCCTAAGCTTGGTTCCCTCCATAGATATTATTTTATCATTCTGAATATGAAGTAAAGCCAATGGAATAGTCGATTGAATAATATATCGAGCCAAAACCGTGCTCACTATGCGGAGAGGGAAAAATCATCTTTAACATTCGTCTATTGTATTGCAAATTGTGTAGAAGGCTCCTTTCCTTTACGTGGCTATTTACATAAGAACTTCAGGGGTATTTTGTACGTAAATTACTTTTATTTCGTTTGAGGACCTTTATTAACCCATAAATAGCGGATTACGAAATGTGTTTACTTGCCAAAGTACTTCCATTAAAATCATTTGCCCTTTAAAATATCAGTAAAACTCCATAAAATTGGTTAATGTACATGTTCTAAAATCTATTTATTTTGCATTTCAGTTTTCGATATCCTTTCATGTTTTATTGCGGCCCAATAAAAGTTAATAATGAAATATCATTTAATTGGACATTTTTAATGGCTTTTTCGCTTTGTGAGCGATTTGGTGCAAAATGGATTTAAATCGTTCAAAGGAATGACTTATATTTATTTAGTTGCCAAGTCCGCTATAAAATTTCTATTCGGGTGTACATTCATAGCATAAATCAATGAAGTTCCCCTTGTTCAGATAATTAAAGGATCCGGACTAACAATTGAGACATATTATTTAGATTGCGGTCAAACAAACGGTCATTGAAAGTTTATGTACTATCAGAGAAGTTGATTCCTATGCAGATCGGAGACCTACGTAGTTTGGTTGCGTTACGTCAAACCCAGCCGACAGATTACAATTAACATTGAATTGACATATTCGACCAAATAAAGTTGGTCTATCAACTGCATATAGGAATCAATTTCCTCGATGGTACCTAAATATATAGCATATCCGCAACTAAGTGCGTATATAAAAGTAATTCTCGTCAAAAACATTGCGATAGTAGAATGTCTATTTATTAATATACTAGCTGACCCGACAGACGTTGTCCTGTCTTAACGATGATTATTTAATTCGAATTGGTATAATTAAGAAAACAATAGATTAAAATTAGTATCTTCATGCCAAATTTCATCAAAATAGATTAATAAATAGTTTAAGCGAAAATTATAAAAGATTATTGTGCAGGAACCGTACATTTTCCGGGACAAAAAGTATCCCTTGTCCTTTCCCGAGACTCAAAGTATCTCCATACCAAAATTCATCAAAATCGATTGAATAGTTTACGCGCAAATCATAAAAGTATATTGTGCAGTAACCGTACATTTTTCCGGGACAAAATGTATCCTATGTCCTATTCCTGGTTCTAAGCTACTTCTCCACCAATTTTCAGTCAAATCGGTTCATCCGTTCTTGAGTTATAAGTGGCGTAACTAACACAACTTTCTTTTATATATATATATATATATATATATCACTGAAAAACAAAGCAAACAAAGCAACTTGTCCTTTGTTAATAAAGACCAGCGATGCTCAAATTGTTTTGATGAATTTTCTCTATTCTGGTCACTGATGATTACGGACATTAACTCATTTTTTCCATTATAATATTAACAAACCTTGTAACTTATCTACTTCATCACCTGGGTAGTGTACCTGGCTACACATAAAATGCATAGTTTTTTTTCAATTCATTTTCCGGCCCTAAAGCTTCCATTCATGCAAAAAAAAAACGGCGATTATTATACTGTTAGTTATCGTGTTCATCCACTCACGACCTCAATTATGCGCGCGAAGCCGCGGGACGAGGCTAGTATAATAACATTACAATGCGACGGTAGAAAGTTTTACAAGCTAATAAAAACAAGCTAGGCTAATAACAGCAGCTGCACGGCTATACATTTGCATCAATAAGCACTCATTAGCCTTATTACAGTGAGCAAATATTGACTCCGGCTGTCGCTGAAACATAAAATTAATGCCTATTTCAACAAATCAGCACTGTAATTACAAAAATCAATTAGCAATAGATTAATGGATTTTTGAGTAATTATTGTGTTGGAGTGGTCCCGAAATAACGGATCCATCACGCGGTCGGCTGATTTACGTTTTCCTCGTTTTCACTGTCAATCAATATCGGTTTTAAATCGATTCCGACTCGATGTTTATTATTTACTTATTTGTCCCGAATTCTATTTTGCTGTTTAAGTATTGAAAGGACGTGTTTGTTGCATTTTACAGTCGAATACTCATCATCATCGCCAGACGAGAGCATAAAATACGTATTTTTGCGATACAATTTTCAAAACCCGCTTGGAATTAACAGTAGATAAACTGCTTGTCTGATAAAAAAGATGACACTCCGCGCACCGGATGGGCATAAAATATGAAACTCTCTGCAGCGGAAATTGGATGAAGACCATTTTTATAATTAACCTATTTAGACCCAAATAAAATTGAGCCGTGGATAATATTAAATTTCTTTGTTAATTTATAGAAACCGAATAAAATTATTAGGAAAATACAAAAAAACTTAATTTTTTTTTATATTTTTTATATTAAAAAAAATGCCGTCCTCAATTGGGGCCAATGGGATTAAACGGTGTGAAAATTTTCGATACATTCTTTATGAATGTACCGTGTTTTCACACATTCTCAAATTACTTGTATAAAACTACTCATAATCTTACAAAGACTAAAGCTTTTCACACAAATATGTATATTTTTTATAGGTTATAGTATAATGAGCTCTTTCTGGTGAAAAAATATATATGCCTAAAAGAAAAACTTAAAAATAAAAAATACTAACTTAGCGTCATTTCGGATGTTAGAAACAGCTTCAGAAAATTCACTATAAAACACTGTTAACTATATTCATATTATTTGTACCTTCTAAGAATAAGAAAATACACTTTTAGCAAATTGAAACTTATATTAAAAATAAGTATAAACTTGAATGACAAAAAAATAAGTAATTTTAAAAGTGTCCTCGTTTGGGCACGGCGGGTCTATATGGGTTAAGAGCACCGAATATGTTTTGAAATCTAAATGTTATACAATATTTTAAATACTACTACTTTTTACTATTTATACTAATATTATTAATGCGAAGGTGTGTCTTTCAGTCTGTCTGTCTGTCTGTTACGTTTTGACGCCCAAACCATTTGGTATAGAGATACCAACTTCCGGCTTCCGCGTAATAAACGCATTTTGGCGCAAAAGAGTTGCGGGTGTCAACTAGTTACAGTTTTTACATTATTTTGATCCTGTGAATAAATTATTATTATTTTTAACAAAAAATTAAAACCGACTTCCAAGGTAAAAACAATAATAACATTAATGTGAACTAAAAAGTATTAAATAATTTTTACTATCTAATAGTGCCTTTTTCCGAATTCGGCTAAACCTCAACTATTTCTGTACTCAATCTTCATTATTTTGAAGTCGGTACCAGATAGCTGAATCTTCAGTCCTCTGACAGTATATTTAAAATTTTTGGAACTGGCACCGACTTCAAAATTATGAAGATTGAGTACAGAAATAGTTGAGGTTTAGCCGAATTCGGAAAAAGGCACTATTAGATAGTAAAAATTATTTAATACTTTTTAGTTCACATTAATGTTATTATTGTTTTTACCTTGGAAGTCGGTTTTAATTTTTTGTTAAAAATAATAATAATTTCACTCTTTTTAGTTACACTAGTAGATAAATCTTCGCGTATATTTTACGTATCTTATTACAATTTGTTAAGAGTCACAACTCACACTCACAAAATAATATAATATTATCAGTGAAGTGAACATATTGTGCTAAGTAATTTAACAATTTTAATATTTCAAGCCCGAAGCGGTCACCGGCGATTGCGATAACAATAGAAAGGCTATTGAGTCTCGTTTTTCCACGATCGAAGGATCTATCAGATAAAAAATTGTACAAACTTGCATAGGATGTAGCGTAGCATAATATTTAATATTATCATAATTATTGACAGCTGTTCTTGTTATCAAGAATTCAAATCGATAGGTACTTAGTGCACCATCTATCGATTAATAAGTATAACTAATTAAAAAGACACTTAATGACTTTGTTTTGTTTAAATGCTCTTTTTAAAATAACTTTATTTTAATTCTATTTGTCTATTAAAATTTTATAAAGTAGTAAAGTATTCGATCTGTATATTATAAAGTAGTTAGTAAAGTATTCGATATTCTGTCTTCGCGCGGCGGCGCTGGGCGGCGACCGACGCCGACCGCCGTGTATTAAAAACAAACAGGTGTTGTTAATTGTTATACAGTACATCATTATTATTATTAGTATATCCATACCTATGCCTTGTACTATTATCTATTCTGTGCCATGAGACATTCGTGGCCTTAACACGACGTGGTAATGATGATGATGACGATGATGATGACGATGATGATGATGATGATTATGATGATGAATATGAATTGCATAGTAGTTTATGCTTTCTGTTCTTAAAACAACGCCGAAACTCCCAAACGTGTATCTATAAGGAATCAGGAGTTCTCTCAGCATCATCGAAACCATGGTATACCTTGACCCAATATTTGACTTTTTGGTAGCGTATTCTTAGTACACTTCACATAAAACCAAAATCACCATATGTTTCCATATAAATTTCGAGGAGTTCCCTCGATTACTCATGGATCCCATCATCAGGTCACCACCTTTGTGAAAATGGGACCAAATTGGAGTGAAACCTAATACAACAAAACAAAAATTTCGAAAATCGGTTCACAAACGGCGGAGTAATCGTTGAACATACAAAAATAAAAAAAAAAAAAAAAAAAAAAATATCCACAGCCGAACATATAACCTCCTCGTTTTTTGGAAGTCGGTTAAAAATACTACTAGAGAATACCTATACTGTACTTTATTTATATTGTTTGAAAAATTATTTTTAAAGTAGTAGATTTGCTTTTGTGATGCGAAATAACATTGTGTAAGATAAAGTTCCGACTCGACACAATTTTTTCAATGAATTTCATACTAAAATGTAACTTGATACATTTAAAGTGCCAGTAAATTTTACGGCTTTAACTTAATTTGAGTCACCGTGAATGATTTTTTATGGATACTAACTATATAGCTTCACGTCTCATCTGGTTTATGCGCTGTAACCCGTCCAATAAAAGTGGACGGCGTAATAAACAAATACATAACAGTTTCAGCATTTGGAAGCTGCGAATAAATTGAGAAATAACGAAATGTGAAAAATGCCGAAAAAATCTGAGCGCAAATTGAACAATTAAACTCTTTTATTCGGCATGTGAACACATAAATTTCATTCCAAACACGTCCAAGTGGAACGTTTTCGGTTAAATCGAACAAGCAGACAAGGAATTCATTGATTTTATTTAACCTATTTTAATGGTCGTTTTGTATGTTTTAAGTGGTCCAAAAACTGTCCAGAAAGTTCATGACGCTTACAAAACTGTACCTGTACAAATGCACGCCACGATCCAAGAATTCACAAAGCCGGGCGTTTCTTTCAGCCAGTTACAAACAAAATTAGACGTAGCAACGTAAAGTTCGTGCGAGTTTATTGCGCTAAGACGTGGAAAACGTTGCGGGAGAACGTACTAAAATAATTGCATCCCCCTTTGAAACAGTTCCAATAAAAACTATTTTCATCTCTAGTCGTACCGAAACTTAGATTGGGGCGAAGTTGGGAACTCTTTGCTATGGTGCGGGCAGCTGCGGCGGGTCGTCACGTAAGCCCTCAATTACGAAACAGAAGTGGTTTGCACTGAGCTCCAGAACAAAGTTCATCGATTCTATCATCATTATCGTGGCGGTCTTGGCACCCGCCTCCACTTGACAATTTGTACGAACTTCTCTGGCTTTATAAGTATTACATGTATGTTGTATGTCCTATTACTAATATGACGTCGAACTTACGTGATTTTGTATTACTAATGATTTACTTTCGTATTATGTAACTTCATATATTGTGGTTGATCATAATAATTGATGTAGGTAGTTTATTTTACTAACCTTATTAATTTGTAATTTCGAATACAATGAAATTTTATCTATGTTTATGTGTCTGTGGTAATGCTTTAACTATTAACCTAATGTTCTCGAACAGATCACCAAAAAACAGGCAATATAAGTTTTGTGACGTCACTTTATACAAGATGTTTGTGTAAAGACCGTTGTCCTTGAAATCATCAAATGAGCACGGGCTCATGACGGCAAAATGAACAACTTTTTCTATGAGAACAATGCTGGGAATTTAAAAAAAATTGTCTTCATACCCATACAAACTGCCAATCCAGGCATCCGTATGGGTAAGAAGACGGCATTTTTTTTTTGAGTTCCCAGCATTGTTCTCATAAAAAAAGGTGGTCATTTTGGCGGGCTCATTTGATGGTTTCAAGGACAACGGTGTTTACACTGTAGTACTTATTTAACTAGATTAAGTAAAGAAATCAAAAGACTTTGTACTAAAAAAGATGATATCCAAAAACCATTAAAACATTACCGCAGTAGGTAGCTTCATAATGATAATAATTAAATACTTTCAGTGCATAAAATTAAGTCCTCTGAGGGAAACTGCAAGTCGCTAGTCAAAGCTCAATTTAAGTCCGTAGTGTATACACTATACAGTAGTGCAACTCTGTATAACGTATATAACTGTTATCTAAGAGCACGGAGCACCTCTATGTACAATTGAGTTAAAATGAACTGACTAGCCATTTTGCTTTGCAAACTTGAAACCTATTTCAAAGTAAATGTTTGAAACTTTAAAGATATGTCCAGTTTGTCTTAAGATATTCTTTAACTGAACACAATTTATGAAGTCGGATATAGACTAAGCTAAGAAAAATGTCTAGCCTTTTTTGTTGTTTGATGAAGCATGGCTGCGAATTTCAGCTCAAGTAAAAACTTGTTATTTTTGACTTTCGGTGTAACTGGTGTAACTTGAATGTAAGTGGATCGCATATCCATGAACGTATAAAATAATGAACGACTAGGATTTAAGTACAAATAAACATAAGTACTTAACATTATATTCAAGTGCCTTGAACAATACCGTCGACCGTCGTATGTACCACAAAAATATATAAATTCCGTTAACTCTACGGCACGAACGTTTCAAACGACACAAACACACAAGCAATAAATTTTATCTAGGTATAAAATTTAAAATTCTAAAATTTGTAGTACAGATTGCCTTACTGCTGGAATTCTTAAAGTGATTTATTCTCGAGAATGCTCATTCAAAGTACCAGAAATGTGTTTTGTAAAAGTAGGTATAATATATCGTATTTTATTGTATTTTATGCTGTTATCAAGACGTCATTCAGTACAGATAAAAATATAATATGTAAAACAAATGTTTACTTGTAAAAAATAATAAATTATGCTTAACTTAATAACAATTTCTTAGCACACGAGAATAGCTCTAAATATTTTCATAAAATAGAGGACAAAATTGTGTGCATCAAGAAATCTGCTTCAACAAAGTCTGCAAATATTAAGCGTCAACTTTAATCACGCTGGGTGGCGCACAATTAATTTTAATTAAAGAATATGAACATGGCATTATGGCATAACTTGTTAAAGGAATATATAAACAGGGACTTTGTGAGCCGGGCTTAGAGATATCTCGGTAATGTTTTTTAACCCTAGTGTACTACTACTCTACGCCTCAAAGGCGCCAACGAAACACAAAAATTCTTGCCTCTTTTTTGTTTTCGCTCGTATTGTATCATGCTTCTCGTACATCTCCCATTTTATAGATACGGTCAATATGGCAACTGAGCCAAAATGATGGGTTTATTAATTTTACTAGTACAATCACCCTGTGCGCTCCATAAGCGTATGAGTAGTTGAAGTGCAACTTTTACGCGGAACAAACATTTGCGGAATTTTGATTTATTTCAATATTTATGTAATTTTTGTTTAATATATTTATTTTGTAGGTAACGTTTTACTTAAATTCATGTAATTTTATAAATTATATTATAAGAAAACCTCAAAATACATAAAAAAATTGCGCGTTGTAAGAATGTGGGCCTCCAAAGACTATTTGTACGATAATTGTGAAATTTAATATTATTTTAATGAAAATTGACTAAAACGAAGATTTAATGAAATATTGTAGCTAAATAATAATAAAAAAAGATGTTAAAGACTAAAATATACTGAGCTAAGTGCGAAAATTCCATAAATTTGAAACACAAAATTGATTACTGTTTTTAATGCTTTTAAACTTCGTGAATTATTCTAGAAATTCGTTTTTTATATTTATTGTTTTCACACTAATTTATACCCACGAAAAAAAAGTTGGTGTAGACTGCATTATTTGATTTAATGAACCTTGTTATGAACCACTGTAAAATAAATAAGTTTTCGTAAGGGCTATGGTATTTATTCATTTATGAAGTGAAAATATTTTGAATATCATTATGTTTTGTATTTTTATATAAGAAAACATTCGTGGGTATGTTGTTAATAAAGAAAAAAAAGCTTAGCTTTTTTCAGTTTTGCAAAAAATAGCTTTACATTCCGATGTTCCTTTAAAGCGTATGAGTAGTTCGAACGCAACTCCCAAGAAGAGTAGTTCACTAGGGTTAATGAAATCGGGAATCGGGCGAACACAAGTACTTTTATACTAATTTTATATGTATCGGGCATGTATTAAACTCACTTCAAAGTAATGCTATGAAGTCTTTATGATTGAACATAATTAAACTATATATTTTTTTCAATTTGGAAAAAGCCTCTCAGACAGCTCTTTCTCTGGTCGATCATCTTTTGATATTTAACTAAGTTGTAATAAATTTTGGTCATCCCAAGAAAAGCTTTATTGTTTATTATATTTAGAAAAACATAATAAGTGTCTCCAAGTCAAGGACATAATGAATAACAACGAAACAAAGATGAACGTAAAAACTAAACTATATAATACATGCATACTCCCAGTCCTAACATATGGATGCCAGACTTGGGCCCTCACCAAGGAACAAAATAACAAACTGAGAACCTATCAGACAGCAATGGCATGCATGCTAAACAAAAGGAAGACCGACAGAGTAAGAAACAAAGCAATTAGAAAACGTACAAAAATCGAGGATGTCATAACAAGAATTAGGAAACTGAAATGGAAGTGGACCGATCACATAATAAGAGGCACTGAAAAGTGGACCAAAAACGTAGTGTTCTTATGGCACCCAAGAAATGGTAAAAGAATAGAGGAAGGCATTTCCGGGGGTGGGAAGATGAATTAAAAATGACAGCAGGAAACACTTGGACAAGGACAGCGCTAAACAGAATAGAATGGAAAGAAATGGGGAGGCCTTTGCCAAAGGGCAAACAGACCGAGTCTATGGTACTACTGACCCGCTAGAGTCAGCGGGTTTAGCTAAAAGAAAAATTCAACAAGTCTGAAAATAAAGGCTATAAATAAAAATAAAATAAGTGTATCCTCATTGTATCCATACTGCCAAACCATACTCAATATTATAAATGCGTAAGTGTGTCTGTCTGTCTGTTACCACTTCATGCCCAAACCGCTAAACCGATTTTTCAGAAATTTGGTATGGAGATACTTTGAATGCCGGAAAAGAACATCATCCCGCGCGAGTAATGAATTTTGGTGCAACGGAGTTGTGGTTGGCATCAAGTGTACTGTAATGGAAATTGTTACATGTCTATCCAGCTGATAGATATTGACTTGAAAAAATCCGTTAAATCAACGTAAATCTGTCTAGATTTACGTTGATTTAACGGGTTTTCTCAAGTCAATATCTGTCAGCCGGCTGAACCTGACCAAAGGTCCGCCACCTGCCCATGAATCAATTTCTCTGATAGTACAATGTACAAATAAAAATATATTTAACCCCCGGTTTTCATAATTGCAGTGTCACTTTAATTCAATATTGACTGAATCACTCGGCACGGAGATGGAATGGAGGCGATCCCGTAAATAAACACGTAAATAGACGATCTCGATTTGGGAGGAATTGAATTGAAATTGACGCGTAGGGTGAAGAGGCAGGGCCTGAAACGCCGCCCGCCCATTGATACTAAATGACAATAAATATATACGAGTAGTATACTTGGCTTCAGTTTGTTGCAAATCTTAGTTTTTGTTCATGTATACATGGTGTTACAAAACTAAGTGATAATACTTTAGGGCGTGTACTGTGTAAGCTAAGAAGCGTTCACAGCGAACTCTATATTGTAAGGAACACATACCTACACACCCTTTTTTTTTTTTTTTTTTGATATCGCAGGGGAAACCCATCATGGGTGCCCCGGGTTGGGTACCCCGGGGGTATGTGAGACTCATTACTCACTAAAACCACCTGCGGTTCGCCTTCAGCCGTATAACGGAGGGAAATCCCGGATCTGTCTAACACAGGACGCCCTCCGCGACTGGCCGGTCTACCTCGGACCGGACTTTCACCAAAGTAAGGGAACGCTTAGGCGAACTAAAGCATTCCCCTCGGCGCCGGGACTGACAAAGCCGGGTAGGTTCCCATCCTGACCCGGAGCCCCGTTAGACAGAAGTTAGGAGGTTCGCGTAGCGACGCCTCCGCACTCCCGTCCTACGCCGGCGGAGCGGCAGAGAGGTGGGATCGTTCTCTCTGTCCCGCTCCGTGGCCTCTTTCTGCGACATAACTAGTTCGCAGAAAGAGACCGCCGCCTGCCAAGCCTCGTCACTCTCGAGCATGCAGCGAACACATACACACCCTAACGTATTATCACTTAGTTCTGTTATATCCTGTATAAATGCGTGAGATAACAAACAGATCAAGACTAACACATTACATTGCCAATATGGTTTCCCAAAAAACAAAATATCATGCTTACATTTCCGTGTGATATAAATAATGAATGAAATCACTATAGTCCGAATCAATTTTATAAAACCTACGTTGCAATTGGTCGGGTTATGTGCAGTCAATGTTGTTATTAGTAGCCTAGAATAAACTAACTAGCCAGTAGGCTAGGCTAGTCATAACTCATAACTTAAACAAATTTTCATCCAAACAATTTCTCCGAAAAACAAAACACAATTTTATCTAAAATTTAAAACAATTCGAGTTTTGGTATTATATTTTTTATCAACAAAGAGTATAGCGAAACACTCTCAGGCGCTGCTGAATTAAAACACTAATTCCCCGCTCGAGGAAAGCGGATTATGAGGAGCGACACAGTGCGGTAAACCTCCCCGAGAGCTCCGCATATCAACGAGCCAGATGGAGCTTTCACATACAACATATAAATTATATACACTTCGCTTTGATACTAAGATACACTGATTTTTTTAGTGCACGATTTCAAAAAGCATAGCATAACCAGCTTTAAGAATACTGATCATACAAAAGTTTTAATTTTTTTAATTATTTTAATCGTGTAAGGATTTTAAGTGCTATGTTAGTTTTAATTCAATATTTCTCACTATGAAATATTACGAGACTCTGAAATATCTGAACTGAATGTATCTTCAGTTCAATGAAATGTTGTGAAATTCTAAGAAGTAGCGCGCGAATTCGAAATCTATTAAAGTTTGATGATATTTGAGACCAAAACTACTCAACAAAAAAGCAGAAAAGAATGCTTCCGAGTTTGATAACTAAATATTCACAGTCAGTATCTAAATTTGTTACGTCTATTTGCCGCGGAAGGACTAAAAATACTGGGACGGTGAGTAAATAAAACTAGAAGTTCAATTCTTCGGTCCGAATCTAACACCACAGTGCCTTTTAATTTACTTGAAAAAGCTTTTAAGAATTAATTCAATTGCTATAACGTCCGTTTTAAATAAAGTCCTCGAGGCTTCTACATTCATATGAAAAATTAAGCGACATTTAGCGTATGTATTTGAAGAAAAAAATCGTTCGCCTCTTTTAGGTTTACTGTGCTCTATAAATCATGAGATTTGGCCTAATAAAGGTTGATATAAAGCCCTCCTGTAAATTTCAGAGAGGCTAGATAAAGCCGTAGTCCACTACGGTTTACTAATACCTATCCTTATTAACATTTAAAAAATATTCGACTGTTTTCTTGTTTCGTGGTATTGGATAGATTCCTGCCAGATCGACCGACCGCTTCAACAGCATTGACGTCATCAAATTGGGTCCACAAACATTTAACCAGCTTGTTATTTAGCTCAAAGAAGAAATTAAGAAGACAACCAAACGTTTCGCGGCTATATCCCATGCATATTATGAATGTTATTTAAATGGGACGATTTTAAATTTCCGTCAACGATAACGTTATAACGTGCACACAGTGCGACCGCACATCGGAGACACGACTGTAGTTAGACAGTTTTGTTTTACATAGACAAGTCAGTCTTACGACACAATTAAATGTGGCGTACACCAAGTGAAAACTGTCTTGACTACGATGACGCAACGCATACAATTGTATAATATTAAACTGCAGTAGAGAACGCCCGGACAGAGTAGACAGAATTATAGAGTATGCCGATTAGAAGTTAGAAATGTTTAAATTTGACGTATAATATGACGAAAATCGCTAGGGTTGTTAACTTGTCACTACGAACTTAAAACTATGACATATTACAGGCATTAGGGTTTCCTATTACTGTATTTCTCTGGGATGTAAAACATGTTAAACACATTAAAAACGGGTTGTGAAACACGTCAATTTGAAATAATTTATATTTACAACTTAGGTATTTCAAATAACAAATTGTTTATTAATAAAATTAAAACCGAGTGCATTAATTTGCGTCTATTGCGACCAAATTTGGGTGGATGCTCTTACCGTACGTAATAGGACCCTGCTGCACAGAGTGCAGCGGGTCATTGCGGTGAGAGTCATCAGGAGCTACCGTACAGTCTCTTGGGCGGCAGCGACTTACTCTGGCGGGGGAACCGCCATGGGAGCTCACGGCGAAGGTGCTCGCCGAGTTGAATCTCCTCATCGCTGAGGGGAGGTTGAATGGCGAAGCTCCTTCGTGGGATGAGATTAGGCGGTTCCGGAGACTCCGAGAGCAGTGGTTGCTGAGGAGGTGGGAAGAGGATCTGGCGCAGACCCGGTACGGTAAACGTACCACTGAGGCACTGCGTCCAGTTCTTGTTGCGTGGATGCGCTGCAAGAAGAAACCCCTCACCTTCCGCCTTACGCAGGTACTCACCGGGCACGGGTGCTTTGGTGAGTACCTGTGTAGGGTTGCCAGGAGAGAGCCAACGCCAGCCTGCCATAAATGTGGCGCTGCGGAGGACACGGCCCAGCATACCCTTGAGGTGTGCGATCGTTGGGCCGTGCAGCGCCACGATCTCGTGGCGGTGCTAGGACCTCTCACTCCCGAGCATGGTGCGCTGCATGCTCGAGAGCGATGAGGCCTGGCAGGCGGCGATCTCTTTCTGCGAATTTGTTATGTCGCAGAAAGAGGCCACGGAGGGGGACAGAGAGAACGATCCCACCTCTCTGCCGCTCCGCCGGCGTAGGACGGGAGTGCGGAGGCGTCGCTACGCGAACCTCCTAACTCTTGTCTAACGGGACTCCGGGTCAGGATGGGAACCTGCCCGGCTTTGTCAGTCCCGGCGCCGAGGGGAACGCTTTAGTTCGCCTAAGCGTTCCCTTACTTTGGTGGAAGTCCGGTCCGAGGTAGACCGGCCAGTCGTGGAGGGAGTCCTGTGTTTGTTAGATCCGGGATATCCCTCCGTTATACGGCTGAAGGCGAACCGCAGGTGGTTTTAGTGAGTAGGAGTCTCACATACCCCCGCGGTACCCAACCCGGGGCAACCATGATGGGTTTCCCCTGCGTTTAAAAAAAAATAAATAAAGAAGGTGTGCGCGCTCGCATACACTTTAAAGGGAAGCCGACAGTCGTAAGTCAGACTTGTCGCGGGGCGCAACTTTGTCTATTAGACGTTTTGTCTCAAATGTGCGCATCTATACTCCACTCGGGCTAGCTTGTCGCTAGCGGTCATTGACTCCCTGTCAAAAACTTGTCATTTTCCATATAAGCCGCGATTGACAATGAAGTGTCAGATATTGTCAATCGTGGTTTTAAATATGGAAAATGACAAGTTTTTGACAGGAAGTCAATGACCGCTAGCGACAAGCTAGCCCGAGTGGAGTATAGTGCATTTTATTATGCGATAGTCTGTCTTAAGACAGTCGTGTCTCAGGTGTGCGGTAGCTCTTAGAGGCCATGACGACGTCTACACTCTTCTTAGAGACGCACCGCATAAACCGCACACAACGTCCGCGGTGCGTAAAATTAAAAGGGTATTAAACAATAAACGTGTCCAACGTTTTATCGCGAAAGCCGGCGTCCACGATAACGTGAGGTCCAGAATAATTATAAAAGCATCCACTGACAGCGTGACCACGCCGCTAAATAAATCGTCACATACATTTGCGGTTTTCCTGTGATCTCGCGGTGTAGCCAAAAACTATACTGTTTAAATAGAAGTCTTTGGGTGTAGCGGCCAAATTGCGCGTTCGCGCCGCCGCATATAAATCCCCATAATATATTCATCGCGAGACCAACAGTGAGATTTCTGCGACATTTCCTTTTGCAGATGAACTCGGGAGAAACACCTAGTTATAGAACTAAGCTTTGGAACTAGATATTATAAGCATAATCAGAATAGCATCGTTCATCACACTAACTGATGTAGTTAGCTGTTAGCTGAAGTTTGCTTACGGAATGGCAGTATCATCAATAGAGGTACTGAACTTGCCTAATTCAATGCATATTAACTAACTATTAATAAACTACACTCACACTGCGACTACATTATAATGCTCCCTGCACACGTTTGTGCAAAGCTTACTAGCTTACTATGAAATGTTAGAGCAGAAAATTCCATTTTGTAGGCATTTTAGTTTTTTTAATGTTGGACATTTTTTTCTCAAGCTTAATAAAAATACAAAGTAAGTATTAAAAACGGAAAAATTATCCACTTTATAACCACACCACTGCAACTTCTGTCTTGCCATAATCAGTAGTCGTAACCAACCAAAAAACCATATTTTAATATCTCAGCGGGCCGATTCTGTATCGTACATTTGTGAGTTAATAACTGAGTTAGTAACGAAACCGAGGAGTGAGTAACGGAAAGTGCCACTTTTTGTATTCACTTGCATACAAAAGTGAGACTTTCGGTTGCTCACTCCTCCGTTTCGTTACGAACTCGGTGATTAACTCACAAGTGTACGTTACAGAATCGGCCCGCGGGTATGGATATTTATAGGTCTACCAGAATCTGATGACAATTTTTGACAGCAAATTTTCAAAAAATATCCTTGATCATTGGATAAATTTTTATACTTGCATGTTTCACACACAAAATAAGCCGCTAAAGGAATAAAAAAGGATGAAAATGTTTTATTTCTATTACCACGGTACTGCTAGAGACTAGAGTCAATTTACTTTCTCACTTTTTGCCATCAGATTGTGGTACACATATAATAATAGTACTATGTCCATTACTAAATAAAACAGTTTTCTTGAATACAGAATGTATGAGATTGGACTCCATCGATCTGTTTGGTATTTTATTAATACTGACCCTTCCTCGCATTCATGCGAACAACAGGACGAGCGGTATTATTGGGAATATAGAAAGGCATTGATTTTATTGGAAAATATTTGCGAATCGCGAAGTAATCATACTTTTCTAACATTTATTTTACTTTTTTACCCGACTGCCGGGAGGGTTATTGATAAAATAACCTTTGATATTTGACAAATAAAAATTGTTTGCGGCTTTGATTAATAATTATATTTTGGCAGAGTAAATAGGTAAGAAAAATAAATTATTTTTGAGGTAAAAACACGAAACTTAGTATATATCGTAATCAATTTGTATTCGATAATATTGACAGTGAAGTACGTAATTAAAAATTATAGGATGTCATGCGTTACATTCACTCCATTATAACATTTTGATTTTTAAACCATTCAAAATTGTCCATTACAAAATATCTTACTACTTTACTGAGGATTAATATATAAAGGAAGAACATCCCTAAAGTATACGCCAATTATTTGTTGTAAAGGAGCCGAAACTCTGAAATTGAACATCCTACACCTCGTTTACAATAACGCGGTGTTTCATTCGATTCTCCACAATCAGTGACTGTAACTGGAGTAATTATCTCGGCGAAGTACCGGAGTGTTCGTCCAAACAGGCATTGTTACCGTCGAGATGAACTTTATTGTAATAACGATGTTCCTCATTAATTCAAATGTTCTAATATATTTCGCTCGTTATATTTACGGTAGTAGCGTTAACTTTAAAACGAGTTTCGCTGATTTCTATCTTGTTGATGTCTTAAGTGTTTTCTGTTTTCATGTGCTTGCGCTTTTTCGCTGTTTTCATGCGCTTATAATGTTGAGTTTTCTCCTTTTTTGATCATACCCCATTTAAGAGTTTCTGTGTATCTTGCGATATAGTAGCATTCTTGCCGCTTCAAATATTGGTCATGTCACGTAGTACGGAAGCCGTGTTCTTTCACAATGTGTGTTACATAGTTGTTGGTTAATTTTGAAATTTCCCTAATGAGCTAATCTTAACTCATACATTTATTTCTGTTATCCAACTTTGCTGTCAAAACTATCGACTGCAATTTGACTAAGGGCCTGTTTCACCACTTCCTTATAAGTGGCGAATAGGCTATCCACAACTTATCTTACAGATACTCCATACTCTATCTGTCGGATAGATTGTGGATAGCCTATCCGGAACTGATCAGTAAGTGGTGAAACAGGCCCTAAGTCTTCTTTGCCCTGGCGTTAGGGTTTCATGGCGGTATCTGTGACACATTTTCGAATTTCGAATTTAAAATACGTAGTTCGAAATTCAAAATGTAAATCGTGATTCGTGGCTGTCCAAGATTTTTTGTTTTAATTTCGCTAGGTTGTCAGAGATCTATTTCAAGTTCGCTAAAAAGTTGAAGTTTTCAATATGCAATATTCATACCTGTCATCATAGACAAAGCCGGCGTCGAGCGTGTTGTAGTACAGCAGGAACGCCAGCAGCGAGCTGGCCGCAGTCACCCATTGATCCATTGTGACGGGCCGCCTACATTTACGCTCCTCCGCGCCTGCAACAAACATGTACTAAGTCGGCATACTCTTCTGTTCTGTCTACTCTGCATGTACATTGTACGTAGCCCGTAAAAAAAGGTTTGCTTCCTTTTTAACCGACTTCCAAAAAAAACGAGGAGGTTATAATTATGTTCGGCTGTGGATATATATTTTTTTATGTATGTTCAACGATTACTCCGCCGTTTATGAACCGATTTTCAAAATTTTTGTTTTGTTGTATTAGGTTTCACTCCAATTTGGTCCCATTTTCACAAAAGTGGTGACCTGATGATGGGATCCATGAGTAATCGAGGGAACTCCTCAAAATTCAAATGGAAACATATGGTTTTTTTGGTTTCAAAAAATAAGATTTTGCACCAGGATATACCATGGTTCGGTGGTGAACAGAACTCCTTACTCCTTATAGATGTTTGGGGGTTTCGGCGTTGTTTTAAGAACTGTAAGCATATACTACTAAGCTAATTACATTAATCATCATCATCATTATCACCACCATTCCACCATACACCTTTACATTATGGTATATATTATAATTATTTGTAGGTATTTTATTCATAGTATTTTTAGATCAAAACGGATCACGGATGTCTTTAAACATTGTTCTGTAGAAAGTTAAGCTATTTTGAAAATTATTTTATTATATTACTTCGTCCTGATGATAAGGTCCATGAGTGATCGAGGGAACTCCTCAAAATTTATATGGAAACATATGGTGATTTCGATTTTAAGAGAAGTATATGATATAAGATATACCTTGGTTCCGAAGGTGCTAAGAGAACTCCGGATTCCTTATAGATACATGTTTGGGGGTTTCGGCTTTGGTTTAAGAACTCAAAGCATATGCTACTATGCAAGTTACATTCATCATCATCATCACCACTACCACCACACCATGAGACTGCGTTTCCACTAAAGCGGAGCGGAGCGGAGCTTAGCCGAGTCCGAATTGACCAATCAATTGAATGACAGTGAAGCGGAGTGAATATTTCGAGCATGGTGATTGGCCAATTTGGCACCGCTAAGCTCCGCTCCGCTTCAGTGGAAACGCAGCCTTAATCATTAAATCATAACCCTTAATTTGTCGAAATATTTCAAAAATTATATTTCTGTACACAATCTTCATAATTTTGAAGTCGGTACCAGTCTTTAAAATTAAAAATATTTTGTCTAAGAACTCACCATTCTTAGCTGGTATCGACTTCAAAATAATGAAGATTGTGTACAGAAATAGTAGAGGTTTAGGAGTATTCTGCATAAGGCACTATTAATAGTAAGAATTATTTCATACTTTTTTGTTAATTATAATAATAATCATTGTTTTTACTCTGGAAGTCGGTTTTAATTTTTTGTTAAAAATAATAATTCAAAATGTCATCAACTGTTATAGTAAGTTATTAGTATGGGAGCCCTAAAATAATTTATTTTGTGATTACTAACAACCTAATTTTTTGTGAGTAGCTTTTTTTTATAAGACGAACAACATTTTTATTTTAGAAAAATCTCGAAAGTGGTAGCTAACAGAGATAGAAAGGATTTCATACTTTGACTTGATGGCCCTAAAATATGGATTGTCTTATTTGTAGTACAAGGTTACTCTTTAATTATATAACTATTAACCTACCATTATACGAAAAATCAGCTGATTACGGTTCCGTTTTAGGGTACAGTAGTCAACCAAGGTTGATTTTTTGTTTTTAATCACAAAAAAAATTGTTCTAGGGCTCCCTCACTATATTGTATTACACAATATAATAATATTATTTTGTTAGTGGTAGGTGGCCAGTAACGAAAATATTTTGCTTCTATTTTCAAAATTGCAATCAAGTCTACTCTGCATTATGCATACTTTGACCGGTAAAAAAGTTAATTTCTAAAAAGAATATTTTTTACTATAATTTAAGCATACAAATAACGACTTTTTTCTCATGTCTGTCAGCAATCGTCATATTTCCATCGATGGTTATGGAGGTATGGATTTATAAAAAAAATCTTCGATACTGTTGCTGAAAAGACAAAAGGTGTTTGTTTTGTTCATACTTTCATAACGATTGTTTCTCCAATACCATTGTACGTATCTACAAATTAATTAATTAAAACCGAACATCTGCTGAAATATTTTTATGGAATAACCATTTTTTATTTCAATCATTCTAGCTCTAAACGAGAAGGGCTGGTGGAATTCACGGAACCGCCTTTGATAGCACCTATTTCCTGGAATATTCGTATATTTGTTACAATCTGAACCCGTATTTTTGTGGGAACTTTTCATCGGCCGAACAAAGACCAAAATCCATGCGTTGTAGATTCGTAGCAACACTACTCCGCTGCATTGTTGCTACGAATCTACAACGCCCAAATAATCCAAATTGATATTATGATTGTTTTTTTATAGAATTTAGAAATAAACGCTTTCAACATTGCATTTAATAATATTAAAAATAAATATAAACTAGACATTTCATTCACGTAATAATATTGTACGGAACGTGAGTCCTAAATCCATTTTCTGGATTTTGGATCTACTTAATTATTAAGGCCTCGATTCGGCCTAATAAAATCACACGAGGTACGATAATGTGTAATTAAAATCTCAAGACTATATTGGAGCCACCCTGTAGGTCCCCATTAATATGTAACGAGAACGTCCTTCACCACAATGTACAGAATGTTACAAAATTGAAACATGATTCATGTAAGTTGCTAGGCGTATAAACGCATTTTTTTTCTCCTGTCTTTGGAGCATCATAAATTGTAATATTATGCGTGTCGTATATTATTCAATAGATATTTCGGTATTTCAGTGACACAGTTATTATTTGAATTAAATATTTGTAACACCCATTATAACGGTAAAGTCAGATTGTCATACTGCCAGTATTACAAATAATTATTGCTATTATGTATGTTTCATTATAAAACTTTCTGACTTCATGCTTCCTTACTATTAATTTACAATTCTGTTCAAGTTGATAAAGTTATTAATAGAGTTATTAAATTTCAGCTACTTACTATTTTACTTGTATTCAAGTTGATAAGTCAACGATTTGTAAACCTTATCAACTTTAATACAAGTAAAATAGTAAGAAGCTGAAATTGCATAGGTATATATATTTATATATTTTATATCCAAAAGTTTGCGGAAGTTAATATCAGATGGCGTAATGTAGCCATCAATTCACATTAGAGTTTTGACAAATTCTGCGAGCGGGCTCTCTATGCCCCGTGTATTATTTTCCTCTATGCTTCAGCCATTTTCAATGACACGTCACACGGATAATAATTATTTTTCAGTGTTCTCTGTATGTATAGTTTTGTAAGCTAATACAATCATATACTTAGTTTATATAATTGTTTCTGAAATTAACAAAATGTCTATTTTACGTCGCTACGTGCTACTAAATAATACATTTCGTAGTGCAAGCATAAACTTTGATTGCCATGCAGGGAATATTTTGGACGGCCATGTTTTGTTATGTAAACGAGGATGTGCAAATAAGTGTGGGTAATATAATAAATAGCTGTGCCTCAATTGAATAAGCAAACGCAGATATTATACCCCTTACATATTTCCCTATTCTCAGGGCGAAAACGACAGGAAAATGTCTGAATTTAATTCCATTCGAGTCGACGTAAATAAGTGATTCTCAAGTACGTATTCGGAACATTTTTCATGTCCCCACATTAAACAGATTTACGATCTGTCCCGACTTCATTACTTTAAAAGATTTTTTCAATTTTCCGCATGAATTTTAAATATTTGAAAACGGTTAGAGTATTATGCGAGATTTTCGTTTAGTCCTCTTGTTATTTAAGTTTCTAACTATATAAATATCGATATTTACATAATTTGCGAATCCTAACTGACATTTCTAGGCTTTTAAAAAATATTATTTACGTAAAAACTATGCAAGTATAGTTTTATAATAAAAAAAAATTGGTTTAAAAGAAGTGAATCGAAGTATCTATACATTTTTCACGGTTGTGTTGCGCGTCTCCGGTTGCCGTGACGGACAAAAGTTATCACGTTAAAGAGATTTATGGAGCGACTGCATCCTGCTCCAGTCCGCGTCGATCAACTTCCAGCGGGAATCGATTCTAGTTTTTCCTCGACCGACTAACGTGTCTTAGTTTGGACTGTAATTGTTTGATCATCACGTTTTTACTAGCAATAATACTTCTGCGTTGTTACTAGCAGGAACTGCTACTACTAAAACTACTACTAAGCGTGCTAGTAAAAACGCAGAAGTATTTCGAGTGAAGAGAAACGCTGACTGATTTTAAAGACAAGACCAATTTTCTGTCAATCTGTCATTTGTCTATTCTAAGTTCTAACTTACTTATAAAGAAACCTTTTCTATTACGGTTATGCTAAGCGTGCTGAACTACTGACTACGGTCTACGGAAGAGGGTTATAATTTCCAGGCATATAATATGTATCAAAGAAATATGTTATTTTATTAACACACCGAACTGTTACGTGCCGTTACCGTGAAATTTGAGTTGTGACTCCGTACAGGTATGGAATGCTATCATGTCACGACATTTTGTCTTATCTATCAAGAGTCAATGTCCGTTGTCCGGTCATTGTCATGTCTAATGGTCGCACTTTACTTTGATTTGTGAAGCTCGCTAGTCTGATAATTGCTTAACACATTTTCTGTGACAAAAAATATAAACTAGGTGACCCAGTACGTTCTGTAGTAAAATCCATTAATTGTACTTGTAAGTTTACAAAGTAAAAAAATACAAAGACTTGTTGTAGCAAGTCCCTACTATTTTACACCGTTTTCCACTGCTACTTGTGTTGAATAGCCGATTAAATGGTTTTTCCTCACGATACCGATGTGATAAAGTATGGCTGACGTCCGGTGTGAAAGTGTGTACTTGCTAGAGAATAATTAAAATTTTATGGGTTATTATAAAGATGGCGTCAACAAAAGGGTATTATTCTGTGATTACTGACTTAGGTTTATTCAAGAATAATAAAGATTGTCCTTTTCGCAAAACAAAGATAATGTTTAAATTTCCACGAAAATCATTGTGTTTTATCCTTACAGTGTCTTTTTCTCAAAATTGCTTTTGATGGGTATAACGTATGTGAGCACTAAGGCATTGACACCTATTAGTTCTCCCCAGAAATTATTAAAGTGATTAATCAAACAAAATTGAACTTTTACCAAAATTACTTTAGCGCTTAAGTCACGTCGCGTCGGCACGATAATTGCTCCTGAAAAAATACTTTGAATTTATTGCTAGAAGTTTTAGGCGATTCGCGTATTGGAAACGATGTTGCACTAAATGCATTTGACTCACGTTACAGGTCAAATAGGTCACCCGAATAGCGGAACACACCAGCGAGCAAAAGAAATCGACTTCTTGCGCGTGCGCACAATAATATTATGATATAAGTGTCATAATATTATAAGTAACTAGCTGTTTCCCACGACTTCATCCGCGTTAACATAGTATACCTATATAATATAGACTAATTTCATTTAAATTTTCAACCCCTATTTCACCCCCTCGGGGGTAGAATTTTCAAAAACGCTTAAACACATATCCAATCATTTTTAATCAGTAGCCCAAACATAAAATTTCATGCTACTAACTCAAGTCAAAATAACGGACTTCCATTGAAACTTTCAACCCCAATTTCACCCCCTTGGGGGAAGAATTTCCAAAAACGCTTAAATATGTATCCATTCATTTTTAATTAGTAACCCAAAGATAAAGTTTCATGTTCCTAACTTAAGAAATGACGGACTTTCATTCAGACTTTCAACCCCTATTTCACCCCCTTCGGGGTAAAGTTTTCAAAATTGCTTCCTTAGTGGATGTCTACTTAATAAAACAAACCTACTCACCAAATTTCGTGGCTGTAACGTTAACGGTTTTTGCTCAGCGATGATGATTCAGTCAGTCAGTCAGGACATGTAATTTTATAAGTATAGATGAATTTTTTATCCGTTATAATGTTGCACCACCGATAAAGCCTATAAGTAGCTAATTGTCATACGATACTTCACCAAAGACTGCGCGGCCGCCGCAACATTAAGGCCATTAGAATTGGTAGTGAAGTATATAATAATTTATGGCAGATTTTGTTTCATACAAAACACATAACATCACTGCTCTAATGGTTGTGTTTGCACGGCAAGCCTTCAAGTTTTTATGCGAAAGGAACATAGAGTTTTAGTTTTAGAATTAACACCAGATATGCTTTCAAAAAGACGTCAACCTAAAATTAAAACAAATAAATACTTTATTTAAATCTGTGTTTATAACAAATATTAATAAACTTAATACTGAAGCTCGAAGTGAGTAAACCTTGAGGAAGCAGTGCGGATTCTCACACGTATCATTCACGTTCCATTAGATCGCGCAAAAGGAATCGCCAGATTGTTTCGAGCTAATCCGGACAAACGTAATATCTCAGTTACCTACATTTGTTATGGCAGAACGAACCAATCGCTTCGAGCAAATAAAGCGGAGCTCCTGAAGCGAAAACAGACAAAGAATCAGATACAGGTAAATAATCCCATATGACTCGAGCGGGGAAAGCATTTCTATTATTATCTCCAAAGCTGCCAGTCGTAAAAGTGACTTTAGCGAAAATAGACGTGTTTACATGAACCGGGTTATAAGGTACTATAAAGCGTTTTGCTTATTACTCCATGACAAACAAAATTGTAGTTTTGTTTCCCCTTTATTTTTTTCGCAAACATATCATTATGTAACACTGTATGGAAAATATTATGTGTATTTTATTTTAGAGGCTCCAAATATTTTTTGCTTACAAATCATATTTTGGCTAGGGATAGCGACAAACCAACGTGTTTACATGAACCGGATTAAAAGGTAATTTAAAGCGTTTTGCTTATTACGCCATAACAAACAAAATTGTAGTTTTGTTCCCCTTTATTTTTTCGCAAACATATTATTATGTAACACTGTATGGAAAATATTATGTGTATTTTATTTTAGAGGTTCCAAATATTTTTTGCTTACAAATTATATTTTGGCTAGGGATAGCGACAAAATAACTTTTGTGCATAGAGTTACACAACAAATTTATTATTTGAAATTTCAATAAAAGAGAAAACATTATTGGGAAAAGATGGTAAGGTTGCCCCTGCATATATATTGGCCCCCTTCAATATTTTAATGTTTTAACAACGCTATCCAGTATAATTTTGGCGGAACGCGATGCTCGTGGCATGCTACTAATTTACCACCGTACAAATCCAACAGAGGCTGTCAAGTTCGATTGTCATTCCATCGAGTTTAAACTTGCGACCGGCGAAACTTTTAAATGTGTGTGATTTTATTTCGATAGCTGTTGTTAAGAAATAGAAATATTTGGCTTTTGAATAATGGGCTACGTAGCCTGTGGAGGCTCCAAAGGTGACTATTACTTTTGATATTTTTGCCGTTAAGTTTCATTTGTGCAATGCGGGGATGTCACATTAAATTTTAATGTGACATCCCCGGAGGATCACATTACCATCACTTGATCTCAAAATACCAAATGTGATTGATTAAGAATAACTAAAACTTTCGATTATCCTGCACCAGTTTAATTTATTCCTTAATAAGAAATGTTTAAATAAATGAATAAGAAGTTCCATAATGTATTTTGTAGGTTTCTGACTCCTATATTTTTTAAATAATGCTTGATAAACAAAGTGGGGGGCCAGATTACCACCTTCTCCGTTTATAATATTATGATCGTTTGCATCAAACCGGGTTTGGAATTACACGGACCAAAATGGTGGTCTGATCTATTAGGGAAATAAAAAGCATCTACATTAAATTGATTATTCGTATTAAAATCAACAGACTAATAACTTTTCAGATACATTTTAAGCCCCTATAGAGTTACTGATAAAACGAAAATTGACAGTATCAGTTTAATTTATTGATATTACAATATTTATTTCAGACCAATATTTCAGTTCATTTCACTTTGTTTTGTATTTGTATTGCTTACCCGCATGTTTTACTGTTATGTAATACGGGATTAAATTGAACATTACTATAATATAAATCACTATCTATTTAGCTGTCGTAAATTGTTCGTACTGACGCCATTTTGGTGTCAGTACCAGGTAGAAGAGGCATACAGATGTGAGTCCATTTATGAGTCTCTGGTTGCGGCAGCCGCCAAGCAACTTTGTAAAAAATTAAAAAGTCACACCCATAGAAAGCTAAAAAATACCATTCATATTAATAATTATAAATGCGAAAGTGTTTCCGTCTGTCTGTCTGTTACCTATTCACGCGTATACCGCAGAACCGATTTAGATGAATTTTGGCGCAACAAAATTGCGGGCGTCATTCAGTATTTTATATGGACGTAAAAACGGCAACAACATAATATTATATTGATTCCACGTATATCGATATACACACATAATACGAAGTAAACGCAAAATGGCAGGTCCCTTGTGAGCGACCAATTTCTACGTGATTAAAAAAGGTTTCTCAGACCCTTTCGTGACTCGGAAAACATTAACCGAGCTCTTAATCCCATTTAATATCTCAAATTCTTGATTATTATTGTTAACAGATTAGCCAGAATCTAATTTAAAATTAACTTAAAACTGATTTTTTGACTGCTGCTTTTGAAGGGCCTTTTTATTTCTCAAATAATTTTTCGATGTCTAATAATAATTTTACTTGGCTACGCCGATGGTACAGATTGAATTGGCAACATACATGTATGAGTAGGTTTATGTGTAATACAAATTACAATATCATGAATAATAATTAATGAATGAAATCTATGAAATAAACACATTTAAATTGCGATTAGTTGCCATAGCCTAGAACTCGACTACAATATTTATTATTGTAGTCGGGCTTTTTTCTATTCATTGCTTTTGTTCATTAGAGATAAACGAAAATTTGTATAGGCAACTTGATTAAAAGAAGTGCAATGACCCGTTTTTTGAGGTTTTTGACAGACGCGCGACGTTTATCCATTGACAAGAACTTTTGATTGGCTTGCACCGAAACGCTAACCAATCAGCAAGGCTATTGAAAAGACAAACTTCGGTTTAAAAACCTCAAAAGCCGGGCATTAATCTGACGCATTTAAATTGCTGCCGCCCAGGCAATTACAGCATTGTGTAATAAGCCCTCTACTTATATGAGTCGCTGTGAGGCGTCACCGCCAGTTTTTTGGTAATGTAACTCCTTTCGTTGTGTTCATATCTATTTATACTACGAATAAGCTGTTTTAACTGGTTACTATTTCAAAAGTTAGTAATACAAAGTACAAACTTTTTACTTCATAATTTACTGTTTCATATTAATTTCGGTTAAACTGAGAACGACTCTACATTAATGGGTTCTAATTAAAACTAGTTAAGAACTGCGTAATACAAAATTTTAAACATAACAGTTCGCCTACTAACAAACAAACGGATGGCCACAATTAAGTTCATTAAACACACATT